>JAMPIV010018464.1:1065000-1108598 GCA_024509875.1 Oreohelix idahoensis
CATAATGATCATGTAAGGAATGTCTCTACATAAGTGGACACTGAAGTTTGTCATTTACTTAAGTGGACAGTTAGGAATATCCTCCGCATAAGTGGATAAACAAAGTCTGCTCTCCATATAAATGGACAGTGAAATTTGATCCTCCACATAAGTGAACATTGAAATCTGTCCTCCACACGAATGAACAATCAAATATGTCGTCCATATAAGAAAACAATGACATCTGTCTTCTATGTAAGTGAACAGTGAAATATGTCCCCCATCGAATTTAAAACCACGTGTGTTCTCCATATAGGTTTACAGAAAAGCATGTTCTTTCTTTTGTTTTCCAAACTTCAAACAAAGAACATTAAACTTAATTAAGAACATTTTCAAAACAGGCTATTCTTCTACATCTTTCTTCTTTTCTCTCTTTATTTTTTCCTTCTCTTGTTTTTAATTCTTGTACCGCTGCTGATGTTATAACTGATGAATCCATAACGAATTCTTTCTCTGGTTTAATTTTTTTGTTTAAAGACACTGAAGTTATTTGCTTTAGTCACAGCCGTGCTGTGTGCCTTTATATTCTTGCTTTAAGTCACAGCCGTGTAGTATATAAGTCATCAGACCTAAAGGTCTTTTATATTTGGACATGCGCCCTAATATAACCGACTGGCAACAAACGAGGCAAATTTTTCTTTTAAAATATACATTTATGTTTTTGCGTTAGACACAGACGTGTTGTATACCTTTACATTCTTGCTTTAGTCACAGCCGTGTTGTATACCTTTGTATTCTTGTTTTAGTCACAGCCGTGTGTTGTATACCTTTATATTCTTGTTTTAGTGACAGCCGTGTTGTATACCTTTATATTCTTGTTTTAGTTAAAGTGGTGTTGTATACCTTTATATTCTTGCTTCAGTCACAGCCGTGTTGTATACCTTTATATTCTTGCTTTAGTCACAGCCGTGATGTATACCTTTATATTCTTGTTTTAGTTACAGCCGTGCTGTATACCTTTATATTTTTACTACAGTCACAGCCGTGTTGTATACCTTTATATTTTTGTTTTAGTCACAGCCGTGCTGTGTACCCTTTATATTGTTGCTACAGTCAAGGCCGTGTTGTATACCTTTATATTCTTGTTTTAGTCACAGCCGTGTTGAATACCTTTATATTCTTGCTTCCGTTACAGCTGTGTTAAATACTTTTATATTCTTCCTTTATTTACAGCCATGCTGTATACCTATGTATTTTTTCTTCCGTTAGAGACCGTGCTGTATACCTTTATAATCTTGCCTCCTTCACAGCCATGCTGTATACCTATGTATTTTTTTCTTCCGTCAGAACCGTGCTGCATACCCTCAAATTCTACACTTGGCTCGCGCCCCTCCCTTTTTTCCCCTCTTCTAGCCTAGATCAATCACCTACAACAAGTTTCTACGACCAAGGACAGATCAGCGTGGAGGTTCTGGTTAAGGGAAATGCAAATCGTAACATGTTACATGCACTCGCATGTTATCTAACGAGTTTTTGTTCTCTAGAGCAGGGATTCTCAAACTTTTTTTGGCTCATGCCCCCCCCCCCTCTGAGCCTCATTTACCTCTGTGGGTACCCCCCTCATAGTCGATGTTAGCTGGAAAAAAAGAACTTTACCATCTTGCTGCGGCACTCTAGAAATATGGCACGGCCCCTGGGGACCTGTGACGATGCGATTTATTTTTCTTTTCTTCTCAATTCCTTCATTTTATTTCTTTAAATGTGTAGGCATTGTATTCCCTTTCTTACCTTACCCGGTCCCTCCGGTCACATAGTGATTTTGCTCTAAACGGTCTTTCCCTCTCTTTATAATTGAATGATAGTATCAATTTCATGCACCTGTGTAAATCGGTTGCCCAGAACAGGTCGCCGGTATCTCGCAGTCATTAATGGGATGTAATAGATACGATGACTATCTTCGCAGTAGTAGTGAAGACTGAAACGAGTTTTTTACACTTCACGGTAAAGTAATGTATATCCCTAGGACAGAATTCAGATGACAAGAGTGCCCACGAGTTAATTAAACTAAGATGGGAAATGGTCTAGGAAAATGGGCGTTATCTCCCTTGGTCTTGGTAAAAATGGGTTTTCGCTGGTCTCAGTATTTAGTCTGAGAATTAACAATTCTCCAGCCCTGCAACCTAAACTTTGGTCACGAAAGAACTTTTCTCGCAACAAAAGCAGCCTAGCGCATAAAACTTCCTTTTGAAAGAAAAGCTTCGCTTTTTTGCAAAAGTACAGCCGAGTGGTCCTTTAGGGTAGTCTACACCAGGAGCTTCCGTCTTCGTCGATGACGCGAAACCTGGACCAGGGAAAGAAAACTTCCAACCCCTGAGATAGATATGCATATAACATCCAACCCTTTTCTTTCACGTGGAGAAATCAGGAGTGACCAGGATTGCAGTCAGGAATCCAGATAAGTTACACCAACAAGAACCAACCACTACATTCAATCGAACTTCAGAAATGTCCTTAATTAATTATGAATTATCAACAGTTTTGTAAACCCATTAACTAAACACAACTTCACCAATGTCCTTAATTGTGAGATATAAATAGTTTTGGGTACTAAACTCAAGTCAAATTCTATACGTCCTGAGACAAATTGTGAGTAACTTTATGGACACTTTTGCATTTTTGATTATCTTAAATTCTATACATATTTGATTGATACATATTCTATATTTATATGACAGATTTGTTTTTTTCATCAGTAAAGTTTCATTGTAATTTTCTAAAATCAAGATTAGTTATTGACATTTCTTTGGTGTTACAGTGGTGTCTAATATTGTAAGATTATGTCATATTTATGTATAATCAGTGGGGGCTCTTTCTAATAATGCAGTACATTAGGGAAAAGTGGCCAGGATACCTACTAGCTCTTAGTCTACTCAAAGGGTTCTCAACCTGCTAAGAGACAGGTAATTTCCGGGATCCCTATAAATAGATCTGCAAGTGATTCTCACTCTATTTTCTTCCTGCAGAACTTATACTTACATTTTCTGCAGATTTTCTTCGAGCCAAATTTCAGTGAGATTACTTGGACAGTTCTGGTACTTATTCATGCTTTCATTTTCTTCCACCTATCCACCTCACATTCAATATAATCAGCCAGCCACAGGGCTATATGGTCCACGTTGAGAACCACTGCTCTAGAGCGGAGGTTACCAGCAGGTGCTGCGTAACAAACCTGCATCAGACTTGCATCCGTAATTGCAACACTTGTGTCGCGAGTGACCAAGGGTTAGTGTCACAAAATTGCAATGTGTCATTTTTATGACATCCTTATCATGATCATTATCATCATCCTCATTTTTCTTGCAATCTTTACCAAGCATGGAGCCGCCAGTGAAACTAGTCCATCAGAAAGCCTGCACACAGCAGTTACGTGTCCTGTAGTGGTGGTTTCTGTGGAAATCAGTTTTGCATGATGAGATTGCCAGCCTTATGTAAAAACCTCATTTTTTGTCGCCTTGTACAACATGCTTGTGGGTGTAGCAATCCTGTTTCTGTGCCTCTTCAGAGACTCCCCAGGAATACACTGGGTTTTTTACGAAATATCGGGTTCTTGTGCGTTTATTCACCGGTTAAATCAAATTCTGGAAATTTATTACCAAAACTGAGAACCGTACTTTTTCTTGACTGGAAAATGTTGATTTCACATTGTGATTTGGGAGGCAAGTTAAAAAAAAAAGCGTTTCTCTTGCATTCATAGTTGACACGCTTACGACAGACCCGCCCACAAAAGCCCCCCCCCCACCCCCCCCCCCCCCCCCCCCGTATTTAAAAAAAAAAAAGTTTATAAACCAATAGAACGGAATTGAATCAGTTCTACAAGTTAACGGTACAAAGAAAACAAGGGAAATCGCTGCCGTTGCCTTCTCTAACTCAAGATCAGAATCAGGCACCCTTTTACAGCTGGTTTGACTGATGCGTGACACCTGTTCCCTTTCTCGCTGCCGTTGCCTTCTCTAACTCAAGATCAGAGTCAGGCACCCTTTTACAGCTGGTTTGACTGATGCGTGACACATGTTCCCTTCCTCGCTGCCGTTGCCTTCTCTAACTCAGGATCAGAGTCAGGTACCCATTTACAGCTGGTTTGACTGATGCGTGACACCTGTTCCCTCCTCGCTGCCGTTGCCTTCTCCAACTCAAGATCAGAGTCAGGCACCCTTTTACAGCTGGTTTGACTGATGCGTGACACATGTTCCCTTCCTCGCTGCCGTTGCCTTCTCTAACTCAGGATCAGAGTCAGGTACCCATTTACAGCTGGTTATGGAGTGTTAGAGACTTCACCATACTAGGTCCAGCATCGAGAGGTGGGGAGACCAGTTTCCTTCCTCGCTGTCTTTCCTTCCCTAACTCAAAGTTAAGTACCCATTTATAGCTAGGTAGACCCCATCTCTCGATGCTGGACCTAGTATGGTGAAGTCTCTAACACTCCATAACAGCTGTAAATGGGTACCTTACTCTGATCCTGAGTTAGAGAAGGCAACGGCAGCGAGGAAGGGAACAGGTGTCACGCATCAGTCAAACCAGCTGTAAAAGGGTACCTGCCTCTGATCTTGAGTTAGAGAAGGCAACGGCAGCGAGAAAGGGAGCAGGTGTCACGCATCAGTCAAACCAGCTGTAAAAGGGTACCTGCCTCTGATCTTGAGTTAGAGAAGGCAACGGCAGCGAGGAAGGGAACAGGTGTCACGCATCAGTCTAACCAGCTGTAAAAGGGTACCTGCCTCTGATCTTGAGTTAGAGAAGGCAACGGCAGCGAGGAAGGGAACAGGCCACCCCACCTCATGAAGCTGGGACCCAGTACATCGAAGTCTATAACACTTCACTCCCCTACGGCAGAATGTGCTACGTGACTACAACCTTACGAACGGCAGGCGTGTTTTAAAAAAAAAATTCTAAGCAACGGGGGAGGGGGGAGAGGACAATGACACTTTTTTCAGTCAAGAAAGAGTACGGTGATCGGTTTGGGTAATAAATATCCAGAATTTGATTTAACCGGTGAATAAACGCACAAGAACCAAATATCGTACAAATAATACATAACGCTGCAGGGCAATGACCTTTGACACAGGCTTCCTGCTAGAGAGCTAGCTGCCGTTCTGACATCATGCTCCGTAGGGAGGAAAAGATGAGATGATGATGGTGATGAAGATAAATATAACCCTTAATGCTGTTTCGCGATGACGGGCAAGTTTGTTATCATTAAATTAACAGTTTGAGAACCTTAGCTGTGGTGAGCGTTTGCTGTTTTCGCCCCTGTTCATTGGGATACATTCTCTCTTTTTGTCTCTATGTGTAACATGTTTTCCCAATACAGATACGTTTACTATAATATCATGTGCGTCCTATATTTGTTCTCCAAAGAACCTAAACACTTGTTACGAATACCGGACCTGCCATCAACAAAGAGGGATAAATTACAAGTTCGCGAATTGTGGTCGTGTCGAGTAAATAGTGACAATATTAATATTAAATATAGGTAGATGACGAGGACGGTGGACAAGGTCCGCCATATGGCCAGACAGACTATTCATATTCACGTTACTGTTGGCCTTAACCTAACCCCAATCATCTCTTGAGCGTTGTCAAACAGCTAGCCTTAATTTAACAGCAACCCTGTTCCGAGCTTTGTTAAACAGCTAGCCTAACCTAACCCCAACCTTATTTGGAGCTTTGTTAAACGGCTATCCTTAACCTACCAGCAACCCTGTTTCGTGCTTTGACAAACAGCTAGCCTTAACCTAACCCCAACCCTGTTTCGAGCTTTGTTAAACAGCTATTCCTAACCTAACCGCAACCCTGTTTCGAGATTTGTCAAATAGCAGGACCTAACCTAACGCCAACCCTGTTTCGAGATTTGTCAAACAGCTATACCTAACCTAACAGCAACCCTGTTTCGAGATTTGTCAAATAGCAGGACCTAACCTAACGCCAACCCTGTTTCGAGATTTGTTAAACAGCAGGACCTAACCTAACGCCAACCCTGTTTCGAGATTTGTCAAACAGCTATACCTAACCTAACAGCAACCCTGTTTCAAGATTTGTCAAACAGCAGGACCTAACCTAACCATGTTTCGAGCTTTGTCAAACAGCTGTACCTAACCTAACAGCAACCCTGTTTCGAGATTTGTCAAACAGCTAGACCTAACCTAACGCCAACCTTGTTTCGAACTTTATCAAAAATAATAACGCCGACAAACACTGTGGCCGTTTAGACACACACATATACACACACATAAAATTTAAACGACGCGGGTTTTTTTTTAATCACACGGCGACCTCTAGTCTACTGTTCCCTACAAAGGCTTAAACAAATTTGTTTGTGAATATTTGTTTCAAACATAGAACGCAATTCTTTTCCTCCGAATGCAATATCCTCGTGAAACACGCATTCGTGGAAACTGTTAACATGACTGCACGAGTGAATTGCGGATGTGACGTAGAACGCACTATGACATCGTCTGACTCAATGATTGAATGCGCAATGACCTGCCTGTAATCGGGCGTCAGCGAGTTGACAAATGCAGTTATAAGGTGCTATCCTTAGCCGCAACCAGTTTTGAGTATCGGCTCGTGATTTAATGCCAGTATTTTTTGGATAATTTTGGCAGCATGAACAACAGGGGATGTTGTTTCAGATCATGGTAGTGATTTTCTTAGTACCTCACAGCGCTTTCCAGGTTCATTATCAGTACTACCTTCCGCTGTTCTGTCGACCGGCATAAACGGGTAGCCATTGGTACGTCAGCTAAAGGACATGTAAGCAATTTCTTTTATTTTCTGTAACTATGACAGCAACCGCATTTGCTTCTCTATTGGTAACAGATGGTGAAAGGGCAGGAATGTTGATACAACTCGACAGTGTTGCTCGGATAAAATAAACAACATATTGTCATAACTTCTTATGTGCAAAATAAAATGTAGCTAAAGGAAGGAACGAGTGTTTAAAAATAATAGGCCCTACTGTACACAAATTATTGCAATCAAAGACTTCTTACGCATACAACACAATATTCTGATCACGATTTCATAGTTGCTTCGGCTTATCGCGTGAAAGATGATTAGGAAATTCAGTTAGTTTGTAAAAAATATACACTACTTATATTCATTATTGTAGTTAGTATATCTATAGTTACATCTATCGTCGCATGTACAAAAACATTATATTTATTTTTATAGATACATATACAATAACTGATACAACGTTTTATAATTGATATCGAGAAATGTAATTTTATTTTATAATGTATTTCTGCAACTAGTTATCAGAAATAGCAAATACTGTCGTTGTGGTGTTAAGTGTTAGAGACTTCACTATACTAGGTCCATCATCAAGAGGTGGGGGTGACCAATTCCCTCCCTCGCTGCTTTTTCCTTCTCTAACTCAAAGTCAGGTACCCATTTACAGCTGGGTAGACTGAAGCGTGTCGGTACCGTAATTTATCAGAAAATACAAGCTGCTAATGTCATCGAAAGAGCCAGGATGAGAAATAATGACGTCAGATGAGGGGAACAACACAATGTGTCGTTGCTGCATTATTTCATCATTTATTGTTCACTCTTTAAAGCTGGGTGGAGCCACTCTTGCAGCTCGCTCTTTTACAGAAAGGCCGGACCAAAGCATGAATGAACTCTTGCAGTAATGATTTCTGTAGCAATTTATTTTACATGAAGAGTTTGCCAGCCCGATGCCATCTTAAAAAAAGAAAAGGTTAAGGATCCCGTTACACGCCCATTGAGGCGTATTGGGAATATCGTGTTAGGCCCATATTTTCTTGACCACACGGCACACTAGGGGTGATGTGGTCAGCATCACACCGGCCGCCTTAACCTTCCCAGAGTTGCTCTGGTACCCAATGTATGAGGCTGGGTCGACCCCGGAGCCGTTTGCGATCTAAAAAATTTCACCTCAACTGGGGATCGAACCATGGACCACCGAGCTAGGAAGCCAGTGCACTAACCAGTGCGCTATTATAAAAATAAAAGCGACAAACAGAAGCCAAAGATTATACTGAGAGATATATCCCTCCATGATGTACGAGAATCATGTATATATCTTGGCTGTAGTGTAGACAAAGTTGGAGGAACAGGCATTGATATCAAACTATCATAACCGAATATTAGTCGCCTGTTACGACATGCCTAAGGGAGCAGAATGTTTAGATGTAGTCCTATTCTTTCCTTGTACGCGATATACAATAGAATGGTCTTATCTTTTTCTTTGACCCTTGGCCGCCGACCGTCAAAGCAGTCAGTGGCCATTACGCCTGGAGGCGTCTTGTAGGGCAACAACAAATTGATTCCACTTTGCTCTGTCGGCGGCCATCCTTCGTATAGTGCCCCAACTCTGGTTCATTCTTTGCATCTCAGCCTCCACAGTCCTCCGCCAAGTTGTTTTTGGTCGGCCTGTCTTTCGTTTTCCTTCAGGGGTCCATAGCATAGCTGTTCTTATGATGGCATCGGGGTCTCTTCTGAGGACATGGCCAACCCAGCTCCAGCGTCTGCCAGCTATGATGGTGTGCATGTCCTCTTGCTTGCTCCGAGTAAGCAGATCTTGGTTGGTGATGGTATTCGGCCAAAAGATTCGGAGAATTTTTCTTTGGCATGTGTGAAAAGAGGACAATTTCGACATTTCCTTCTCTGTGACTCTCCAGCTCTCCGCGCCATAGAGAAGCACAGAAAGCACACAGCTCTGATATAATCCTAATTTTGTGCTTCTGCTGTACTGAGAGGACTTCCAGATGTTGTTTAGACTAAAAAAGGCTGTTCTTGTTTTGTTCATTCTGTTGTTGATGTCTTTGCTTGCTCCGCCGTCTGGTGTTACTATGCATCCTAGGTATGTGAAGGCATCTGTCTGTTCTAGTTGCTGATTCCTTACTGATATGGGCTCAGGGTTGCTCACATTGAGTGTCATGACCTCTGTCTTCTTTAGGTTGATGTTCAAGCCCACCTACTGGCTATACTTATTAAGTCTATCCGTTTTTTCCTGGATGTGTTGATGTGAATGTGCTAGTAGTGCAATGTCATCTGCATATTCCAGATCTTCCAATGTAGAAAATGTAATCCATCTTATTCCTCTTGGACTGCCCTCTGTTGTCTGGCGCATCACCCAGTATATGACTGTTAAAAATAGAGTTGTTGATAAGGGGCATCCCTGTCGTACTGCTGTCTTCACTTCAAAGGTTAGGTTGCTCTGCCCAATGCTACACGTAAAGTTGGCATAAAGGCTTTTTATGATTGACACTATGGAGCTTGGAATTCCGAAAGCCCTCAGTATTTTCCATAAACTGTCCCTATGTATACAGTCAAAAGCCTTTTCAAAATCAACGAAATTAATGTACAGCTGTCTTTGCCATTCTGAGCACTGCTCTATAATGTTCCTGGGGGTAAATATATGATCTACACATCTTCTGTTCTTTCTAAATCCTGCTTGTTCTTTCCTCAGTTTGTGGTCTACTGCTTTTGAGATTCTCTGTATAATTATCCTGCCTAGTATTTTGCTGGGAACTGAGAGAAGAGTTATTCCTCTCCAATTATTGAAGTCTGCAAGATCTCCCTTCTTGGGCAATTTGACAATTATTCATTTTCTCCACTCTGTTGGTATTGTCCCTGTTTTCCAGACTTGTGCAAATAGTGGTTCTAATAGTTCTGCTGCTAGCTCTGGGTCTGTCTTAAATAGCTCTGCATTTAAGTTATCATGACCAGGAGCTTTTCCATTCTTTAACCCTTTGATTGCTGTAATGATTTCTTCTTTTCGTGGGATGCCTGTATTAACATCTAGATCATGGTCTTATCATACATTATAAAACTAACCAATCAACATTGCTTTACAAGCACTGACGCACGGAAGATAATTGCTTCTGCCCAGAGCATCTCCACGAGTAAGTGAACAGACAGTATCAGCAAAATCTGACAGAAAAATGGAAGGCAAGAAATATTTCAAAAGAAATGAATAATGTGCATTCCTAATCACATAAAAACCATGAGTTGAACAAAAAAACTGAACAAAAGCTGTTGCTAAAATTTTTTATAATAATTAACATTTCCAAAGTTTTCTTGTTATTACGTATTACTAAGAATATTTTTAATGATCTTATTTCTGAAGTCAATGTTAAATTATTTTCGAAAATTGTTATTTGTTACTGCTTAATTTCATATAGCTATCGTTGATAATTTTGACAAACTTCTTGTTGCTATGTTTATTACGTAAATTGTTTTATTTTTGTCATTAAATTTAAGAAGTTATTGGTAAATGTATTTTTGCTACAAGTTATATAACTAATGTTTCAGTTACTATTAATTTCCATATTGTATTGATATTTGTGTTTTTTAGTATTTCTGTTAGTCTATTTATTAACCAGTCAATTTAAACCGCCTTCAGAATCGCCTCCTTTAATTTATTGTGAATTGTTTTTTTTTTTTCAAACATTTGTTGTTTTTGTTGTTGTTCGGGTCGCATATATCTGTACGGAGAAAAATACTTGTACAGTACATGTGTTTTTGTGTATACGTTTCTTTTTGTGTGCGTATGTTTTTTGTGTGTATCTTTTGTTTAATTTTGTTTTCTTTCCTTTGAAAAGTTTGAGTATAACATATTAAAAAGTTAGAATTCCAGTTTTTCTCAAACTTTTTCCCAAGTCGGAACCCCTAAAATAACTTTTCACGATTAGCGGAACCCTTACGACGCAATTCTATTACCGTAAAATTCTTTCCAAGACATCTCTTCTGTATTTATCTCTTTGATATTACTATCACTGAGACGGAAGTCTTTTTTTTTTAAATTTAAATAAAAAGGAAGATCATTACTGATCACACACATACATTCGCAGACTTGTAAATTATTATATGAGTCTGATATTTATCGATACAATACGAAACGAACATAGACATATACAACTTAATATAATCCTAAATACGAACGACATCTAGATTTGTTTTCTCGGTATTTCAACATTTTTATTTATTCATTCTACGATTTGCCGCGGAACCCCTGAGGATTAATTGCGGAACCCTAGGGTTGAGGAACGTTAAGTTAGACGTTATGATGGTTTAATCCCCGTCAATACGATGAGATGTCACATCGATTGTGTTTGGAAATACGCAGTGAAAAGATTATGTTAGTAAATGCGCGACAAACGATGGCCAAATATTGAACTGGACGATATATCCCGACAATGTGGAATCATCCATATACAGAGTGATTGAAAATTCATTTTCTATTGTTAAATTATAATTTCCTCATTCATTCCTATCCAACTAATTTATATGAAACAAACGTCAAAATAAAGACAGTTGACCGCCATTGTATTACATAAACTGCTACGTCACAATTGAGATCCCTCCTATTCATCACATGACTTCACAGCGGGCAGCATGTTTGCAGTCTATTGTAACGTCGTTGCTGACTGACCTTCTTCCTTGAAACGTAAAGCAGTCCTTGTTCTGGAACCCCTTCGGGGTAAGAGAAGCAGAGATAGACCAAGAAACACACGGAGAAGAGAACGGGGGACAGAAGTAAAAATTATGAGGGAAACGGGGAAAGAGCTTGAGCTGATGGCACGGGACAGGAGGACTTTGTATGTATTTGTTGAAGGCCTATGCTCCTTGGGGAGCTAAAGGGTAGTGATTGATTGTAACACCCCTATGTTTGCCAGTTTAGATGTCACTTTATTTTATTATTTGTTCCCCCTGAATTATAAAAATAAAAGGTAAGACTTATTAGTAAAAATGGCAGCTATTGATCCTAGTTTTGATATTTGTTTCGTGTATATCCAATAGACACAAGCGAGGATATAAACATTTAAACAGTACCCCTGCATATTGACCGCAATATCGATAATGATATCAAAATAAGAACACTAATGGCAAAGAGTTTCACTGTACAGTATCTGGAAATATATATGAAAATCAGAAGAAACCAAGTATAACACAAAAGTAAGAATCTTCGACTCAAATGATGCATATTACCAGCTCAACCGAAGAGAACAAGTGGTAATCTTCAGGCTCCACATAGGCCATAACAGATTTGGATACCATCTATTCAACAAGCTAAAGATAGGAACTACCGACGAGTGTAACTGTGGCACTGATAAAATGACTGCTGAACGTCTGCTTCACAGATGCCCAATATATCTGGAACATAGAAAGCACATATGGCTGACACCAGTACCATTTTTGGAAAAGCATCTACGGAGGTGCAAATACCATGAAGCTGACCACTGCTTTCTTTGAAAACATTCAAATAGACATCTGAGAGTGTACGAAGAAGAAGAAAAAGAAGGGAAATTTCAAATCAGTACGGCTCTGAAACACGGACAACAACAAAGGGGATGACCAGGAAGTTATATAATTTCATAAATGGGTGCTTACCTAGAACAGAAAGATTGAAATAACAGTTTAGAAATTACGTAAAGAGCCAGACAGTGGAACAAGAGATCAGGAAGAGACGGTCACTGCCGCTACAACTACTAAACTACTACGGTTTAATTATTACAATCATCTTTTCATATGTTCTCGCCGCAAATATTACCATTATCGTGATGTGACCAGCGTGATTTCTCAGAAAGTTAATTAGTTCAGATAAAATGATATTTTATTTGCTTTAAACTATGATTTCATCGCTCAGACCGTTAGGTAGTTAGATAATAACATGTTATTTGCTTTAAACTGTTATTTCATGGCTCAGATAGTTCAGATAACAACATATGTTATTTACTTTAAATTGTTATTTCATTATTAAAATCATTTTTTAATCTCTGCGTAAACTTAGCTTTCTAAATTTCCCGAGGCTAGTATTTCGTTTAATTTAATCCACTAATACTATTACTACTACTACTATACAGTAACCACAGTCACTACAACTACAGTTACAGTACTAATGCTGCTGTGCTGTTGCCGCGGCAATTCTGCCGATGCCGCTGCTAACAATGATACTGTTACGAATGTTGCTATTATTATATAATATTATTATTACTGCTGCTACTACTACAGCCACTATTACTACTACTATTGCTACTGCTACTATTACAGCAACTATTACTACTACTGCCACTACTACTATTGCTACTATTACAGCAACTATTACTACTACTACTACTACTATTGCTACTGCTACTATTAACAACATATTTTGAAAAATAATGTAAATAGATTAATGATGATTTAATTTAATAATGTTTCTATTCAAAGTATTTATAAATCTAAATATTAAATAAATTTGTTATGAAAAGTGTTCCAAAACAAAATTAAAATAATTATGGTAGAGAGGAGATATGAAATGTAGATTTAGCACTTATTATTTATACAAGTATATGTTACTAGCGGTCATACCCGGCCCAGCCCGGGTCCATGTCGAAATGAGTGCAAATCGGGTTTGGTGCGAATCGTTTTAGGAAGGTTTAACTTTTTTTTGTTTTTAATTGTACTGTTGCATTGAGGTGTGCTTCTACGGGAAAAAAATTTAAGTAAGGGCTTCTTTGTAGACGACATTGGTATTACAGTCACTTGACGTGTAAGTGTTCCGACGCAGGTAAATCATCGGGATTCTTGGTATGCAGACTTTCTCCCCCGCTACCACAACCACCAGTCTGATGTTTTATTGTTTTATCCCAAGGATGAGATTTTTTAAATCGTAAAAAGTCAAAGCATTTAAAAACAGACATAAATAAGAGGAAAAGTACATGCAATCTGCACCTATATACATCTACACATATATATACATACACGCACATACATACATGTGTGTTCATGCACATACGTACCTCCACATACACGCTCTTATGTATTGAAATGTATGCACGTACTCTACTAATGCCCTTTCCTCTATAAAATAATGCTGTAAGGGGATGCATTACATATAAAAGCACACACGTGTAGTTTCACATGCATACTTAAACATAAAAAGGAAGGAGAATAGTACTCAATAAAATAAAGTAATTTTTTCATTCAAAAAATGTTTAGCGCTTCCCTTCTCATTCTCATTCTCTTTGCTCTGTTGCTAAGTCTCCCCAAAAAAAATTTGCATAACAATTGCAACGCACTTGTTTATTTAAGTAAGAACTCTACAAAGCTGAGTATTATTAAAAGTTTCCTTGTCAGGAATCCTGGTTTAGAAAACTTACATAACAGAAACCAACGCACTTCTTCTAAATTTAACGACAAAGGATAAAATTTATGACTCATATAGTTTGTAAGCTAAGGCCTTTAACCCAAGAAAAGGTAGTTTTTACGTCCCTTGTCCCTTGAGATAAGAATGAATGGAGTGAAGAAAAATTCACAGCTCAGCCTCCTGATGTTGTACCGTGATGGTGTATAGCTTAAAACCTTTCCGGGAAAATGTCCAAAACGCTGAAGCAAACCGCATCAAAATCGGTTCAGCGGTTCTCGAGTTATGAGGAAACAGACAGACAGACACTCCCGATTTTATATATATATATATATATATATATATATATATATATATATATATATATAATATATATATATATATATATATATATATATATATATATATATATAAAGATTATATCTTATCCAATCGTTTCATTCTAATTTTGTAACGCACGGTTCTGTCCCGATATTGGTCCTATTTTCCATGAATTTAACATCGGACGATTGCTTCGAAGAAGAAAAAAAACTATTCCTACTTGTACAATATAACATAAATTAATAGAAATTCGGTATTATTAAAACAAGAAAGAAATAATTTAATGAATGGTAAATAAATCAATGAAAATAAAAAAGATAATCATCCATTAGCAACATGTTTATTATGAATTACCGTTTTTTTAAATTTTATTTATCAATCGTTAATTTATTAAAGAAGAAACTACAAGGCTAGCTATTGCAGTGAATACTTGGTTCCGGTCATTTCCTGAACTCAGTGGTCGGTAGCTGTATCAAGGACCTAACCAAGATTTTACAAATGCTGTTGCATCCCATTCAGCAGGAGACTTACCTATAAGCTTCGGTGTCATGAAATGTGAAATGTTTTCATCGAGGGAAGAATTTCCTTTATCTTTAGCAATGTTGTTCTCATTATACTTACTCGGACATATACAGAATTGACTGGACTGGCCAATTATACATTATAAAGTCTAGTTATATTAGCCTAATTTGATTACCTGTCTAAAAAAATTCAGCAAGCGATTTTGCGAATCCGGAACATTTTAACAAGCGGTTCGGGCGAACTGGTGTGAACCGGCTGAAAAATACCACTTATCTTATATATTTCGTCTTTTGTTTTTAATGTTTTTATACATTGCAGATATTTTGCAAAGTCAGCACTAGTTAACATTATGAATGCCTTACTTAGTCGTTCCTGTTCTACCCTCGGTTTTAGAGCTTTGCCAGAGAGAACATCATACTATCCTATTGGCTGTCTTCCTCCTGGCCTGGCTCCAATCTAATCCTCGGTCCTTCAGAGGTTGCCTAATGTTGTCCTCATAGCGAACTCTGGGTCGTCCTGGAGGTCCGGATCCCTGGCTCTTAGTTTCCTATATTGTGTCATAGTAGCCGACCATCTCCCATTCTGCAGGCATGGCCAAACCATCGTAGTTGGGACTGTGCCTTAATAACACCCATTATTATGAATCCCTTGTTGAAGAAAGTCCATTTCTGACACAAAAAAGAAATAAGATTTTATACAACAGTTCATTTTGCATTTATAGCAGCAAAATATCTCAATCTGAACGATGAAAATTCACATAATTTTAAGCACATTTTGGATGACAATATTTGATAATATTTTTTAAAATAATTATTACAAAAATCCCAACTCATTATGCACGTCCATTTAATATACGTAAATGGAAAGAAACTGCACTCAATACTTAGGACAATGACCGACAAAGAAAATCAGGAAAACATTTAAACAAAGTTTTTTTTTAACAGATTGTTGATCAAAAAATCATGGTACGACATAGCTGTATAAACATATGACAGATTTCTCCTACTACTATGTTAGTACGCCGTTACAGGGTAGATGTGGTGGTGTTTGATGGTATTGTATGATGTTGATATTACTAAATGTAATTGTATGAGGCCAGCTGTGAAGGCTCCTGAGATAAAATGTAGTTGAGAATTGTCAGAAGGCCTTTCTTGCTACCACTACGACCTCACACTTAATTTTTTTTTAATGAATGTGGCTACGTAAAGTGTCTAGGGTTATGATATGTAGTGTGGTGTAATAGGTTATAGATATACCCACAGATATTTAACAAGACTAATAATATTAATAAATGTTAAAATACACTGAACTAACTCACGTGTGTAAAATTTTTGATAAAATTATATCACATTTATTTTGTTCTGGATCAATTTTTTAGGTTGACCAGAACTTAAAAGGATTTAGAGATTATGAAAGAAATGCATGGAATATTATATCATAAATGCAATAGTGTACATATATATGTACTATACTAGTTAGTTTTATTAAAATGTTCTAGTAGTCATCTACTTGGGAGGATAGTTAATGTTTGTGCTGTTGGGGTGGCCTCATCACACCTGTCTATATTGACTACACAGTGTCCAGAAAATGGTGGGAATTTTTATGGGGGTATTAGTAACTACACAGCGTTGGTGAATGTCCAGCAGACCAGAGGCTCACTCATCTTGTAGTTGTAGCTCTGGTGCTGAAATCAGGTGGTCCCACCTCTCCGTGCTGGCGGGCAATAATGGTGGTCTCTGTCACAAGTACTGCACAGATACACTCGAGTAAAGTCACCAACTGAATAGACACTGCTTGTTGACAACAGAAACTCACAGCTCTGCAATCAAAGTATGGGCCATGTGTCAAAATCTATTCTCTACCCACGTCTGGACACAACACTGACACAACAACCACATCATACAGACAGGTCAGATCTCTCTGACCAAACAGCACATTTACCATGGTGGTTTTACATCAGATAGATCCTCCCAGACTATAGATTCTGAAAAATATTTATTAGTTTTCTGCCCTAAAAGAGGATAGGTAATATGTTTCATTATTCTCAACACTTGATCTGTCTTGCCTAACCCTTGTTGGAGTTTATGTATATTGTTGGTCCCTAGACCCTGACTAGGGCGGGGGGTCTAGAGCAAATCCCTACTTGTTTGTAAGGCTAGATTTCGATATGGCAGTATCAAATCACTCAAACATGAAACAATATTCAAAATATATAAGGAAATAATTTCAATCTTACCAGATTATGAATAAATAACACAGAATTGCTAGCAAAACTCAGCTGAGCTGCTGGCTATAGTATGGCGTCCCTAAATTTATTTCACTTTCTTTCATATGGAAATCACCACACTTTAAAATCTGTGTCTATCACTGAACAACTATTGAAGAATGGCCCCACTTTCGCTCTGAGCGCTAATAATATGATTGTCTGTGGCCAATCACTGCCTAGGTTTATTTTAAATTCAAATTTCCTACCCTAAAGTCATTTCAGTCATGCTTCAGTCAAGTATGGATGTTTATCTGTTAGTCTGTCCGTCTCTACTTGTGTTTCTACAAAAATGTACTTGATTTTTGAACCAACCTTTCTCTCCCCTCCAAAATTTTGTCGTTAAAAGTTATATTTAGACACAGCTACCACCAATGTCCCTCTCTTCCATACTACGTAGATTTGAACACCTGCGTCTCGAGGTCGTGTTTTTTTTTTTTTTGTGCAAATAGCGACACTTTTAGATTCAATACAGTCTGTCGATGATGTGAACAACACTGTCTTTTGTCATTATCTTCAATATTATCTATCCGTTTGTAAAATTAAGACCATATTAGTTCACTGCTCAGAATGGGCCATCCGGCCAGCTAATTTTTATATTCCTAACATTAATATTAAGAAAAAAGTACTTTTTAAATTTTGTAATATTCCAAACATCTGCGTTTTAGCCGCTGAATTCAAATCAAGGGCTTGGTATTGCAAAAGCGTCCAATAAATGACTGTGGCGTAACATATCTATGGTCCCTTCTGTCGAGTTGCTTACTTTTTATGTCAACTTGGGAAACGTGACTTTTCTCCGTTTCCCCCCCAATTGCGTCTCCTTAGCCTTTCTAGTCTCACGCAATCTTTCCAGTCATATTTTTTCCTTTTTATCCGCCGTTCCCCTCCTGTCTAGCAAGTCAATTATTATGGAGGATGATGACCCGCGGTCTGGGCGATCATGTACATCAGCAGCCTACGCATTATGTTTTTATCCTTAAATGTTATCTTTGGAGGTATTTTACCGTTGTATCTCTGTCAATTTCACTACAGTAGACAAATTATGACGTTCAAACAAAAAGTAAGAGTGGTCGATATTAACGCGAGCAAGTAATCCGTCAAAACATGGAGACACATAATTATATTGCGCCCTTTCTGCAACATGTCCTGATGATCACATTATTTCTCCTGTGGTAATTTAATTTCATTGCTTTCCATTCTATTTCACATTCATTGGGTCTTTGTAGTCAAACTCAAAAATAAAAACACACACAACAAAATTATAAATCCACCTTTTATTATTACTCTCCGAATCATTATTTAAGGGTCTATCGACGTTGGCGACTAAATCAGTCGAAGTGTTAATAATTATTTAGGCGAAATGTGACATATGTCCCACTCAGTTTACTGTCAACCTCTTCAACTATTTACTTGTAATGATTTCTTACCTACATCATCATCATGGGACGTATTCTTTCCAGAACGTTGTCTCCATTACAGCTGCTCTGTACCATCACGATTCTGGGCAAGTCGATTTGCATCAGCCAAAGACGAGTTCAGACGCTCTGTGATGTCCTGGGTCCACCGTCGTCTAGGTCGACCCCTTCCCCTTTTTCCAGGGACCATGCCTTCCATCACTATTTTTTCCAGACTATTATGTCTTTTTGTATGACCGAAAAATTTCAGCTTCCTTATTGCGATGGTATTTAGGAGCCAATTTTCCTCTACATTTAGTGAGTGCAGTACTTCTCTGTTGGTCTTTTTTTTTCTGTCCAGGGTATTTTCAACACCCTTCTGTAGCATTTCTTACCTACAGTGATGTATATTGTATTGTACAGATCTGTTTGACTACAAAGTTTTATGAACTTTATTTATTCTCTGTTGTTACCTACAGTGATGTATATTGTATTGTACAGATCGGTTTCTTCTTCTTCTTCTTCCGCCCTGAAAAGGACGGTGGTTGCGTTGTGTCTGTTTACGCCTAAGCTGTGATATCTGCACCTTTCGGTCGACACATCCGACTTCAGCACGGCATTTTTTAGGGACCGGGTTTGCCTTCCCATTTCGATCCGCACTCGCTTAGCCAGACTGCACTGCTGCAGACTGTTTCCAGGACCACCACGTGGAGGTGGAGTGCGGTCTTGACCAGCTCTGGTTCGCTGGTCCTGATGCAAGCAGTACAGCTATGGGTCGCTGACTGCATTCACTATTGCTGCATCTTGGTGCACAGATCGGTTTGACTACAAAGTTTTATGAACTTTATTTATTCTCTTGTTGTTACGTACATATCTAAGATAAACAGGTAAAGTTAGTCCCATGGCAGATACTGCCTAGAGGAGAAGTCTTAGAGTTCACAATTCTAGGTCCAGCATCCAGAGGTGGGGTGACCAGTTCCTTTCCTCGGGAAGGTACCCATTTACAGCTGGGTAGACTGGAACGTTTCGGCACCGTGATTCGAACCTGGCACCTTTGCCGTGAGAGACCAGAGCTCTAACCACTCTGCCAGTCGGACGCTCAAATGTAAGATAGAGATTTATATTCATACTTACCGGTGATGATTGTGCCAGGATATCTGTTTAATATGTAAGGGAAAAATCTAGAAAATTTTCTTCTAAGCTGGTGTGCGTGTGTGTTTTTTCAACGGATGTGCAATTTAGTTTTCGCGGTGTAATGCGCGCCTTTTCCGTATTTTCCTGCCAGTTGTGCGTAGAAGATATCTTTAGGGATGCGACCTTTTTCCATGCGTCGCATATGGCCAAGCCAGCGTAGTCTGCTATGTCTAAGCAATGTATATATGCTTTGAAGAGCAGCACGTGACAACACTTAGACATTTGTCAATTTGTCCTTCCACGAGATGCCACGGATGTGGCATATACAACATTTGTTAGAAGATATTAAGCCTTCTTTCTTGCTTAGCATAATTTGTATATTTGTCACTTTGTTCTTCCATGAAATACCGAGGATGTGGCGTAGACACCATAGATCGAGGATATTGAGCCTTCTTTCTTGCTTAGCATAGGATGTCCATGGTTCGCTGCCATATAGAAGCTTGATGGTGACACAGGCATTATATACCGCATCTTTGGTCTTCATTGTGAGTTTGGAGTTTTCCCAAACACGCGTTGCGAGGCAGGCAAAGATAAATGCAGCATTGCCAACGCGGCTATCAATTTCTGTGTTCAGAGAAAGTTTGTCGTTGATGGTAGACCACAGATATGTGAAGTGGTGCACCACTGCTAATTCTTATTTATCGATGGTGATAACTGGTGCAAAATGCACATTCTGACTCAGCACGTTTGTTTTCTTTAAACTTATTGTGAGGCCAAAATACTTGCTGTCTTGGGAGAAGCGATTCATCAAGCTCTGGAGCTCCTGTTGACTTTGAGTGACTATTGCAGCATCATCAGCGAACTTCAAATCTGGTATAGTGACCCTTCTTATTTTTACTTTTGCCTTCAGCCGTGCGAGGTTAAACAGTCGGCCATCCGACCTAGTGTAA
Organism: Oreohelix idahoensis; assembly: GCA_024509875.1. Classification (NCBI taxonomy): domain Eukaryota; kingdom Metazoa; phylum Mollusca; class Gastropoda; order Stylommatophora; family Oreohelicidae; genus Oreohelix; species Oreohelix idahoensis. Next base: position 1,085,716 of record JAMPIV010018464.1, read on the forward strand.
AGGCATATTCCTTCAGTTGCATCTCCGAGTGCGTACTTCAAGAGCAAGTCGAAGAAGATCCCGAAGAGGGTCGAAGTTAAGATGCAGCCTTGTTTGGAACCACTGCGTATGTCAAAGGGCTGTCATGTGTTTCCAGCATGTTTTACTGTTCCCGTCATGTCTTCATGGATGGCTTTATCATTTACAGCAAGTTTTCAGACTTAAAGGTCTTTCATGTTTGGACATGCGTCCTAATATAACCGACTAGGTTGAACGGGACGCGAACAAATCATTTCCAGCAATTTAGCAGGCAGCCTATTTTCAGGATGATTTTGAAGAGTCCATCCCTGCTAACCAGGTCAAATACCTTTGTTAGAAAATGAGGTTGAAAGAAGAGAAGACACAGGCCAACAATAACAATGACCACACACAAAAAATGACGAAAGAATGAACGTAACGAAGGAGAAAGGGGCAATGAGAAAGTGAAGAAAACCAAGAGAAATAAATGAAGGTGTTGTGTTGAGTATCGAAAATATAATTATCATAACCTGACAATTATAAAAAAATATTAAAAAACACACAAAGAGGCCGTTTAGCTTTGTGAGAAGCATGGGTTGAGTTAGTGAACGATATTTTAAAAAAACTGGATAATTGGATATTAACCAAAATAGAGGTAATGTTTGTTTTGACAGTTGAGATGTCGGTTTTCTCAGAAATAAAAAGTACAATAGCACAAACAAAAGCAACGTTTCATAAAATTTAAAGTGTTTTGTGCAACAAATCTTCCTTGTCCAAGGAAGGAAGAAAGAGAGTTCTTCATCGTTATGTATAGCCAATCCTGATATATGGAGGGGAATCATGGACAGTTAATAAACAAGCAGGAAAGCCCTGGAGGAAACAGATGTAATTTTACAGAAGAATGTTAACAAATACTTTTTTCAAAAAGAGTAGTGAAGATATCCTGACAAAAAAAACTAGTGCATCAAGGAAGCTTATTACTTACATTAGAAGGAATAAATCCAATTTATTGCGGCAAGTTATGACAAGAAAAAAACAAGAAAATTTTGTAACAACAGGAAAGATTGAGGAAAAACATTGCAACGGTGGTTCTATATTCCAAGTGGGGGGATATGGGAAATGATTATGAATGAATGAGTTAGCAGTTTTGGTCTGTCCATACTTGTTGAGTTGTGTCATTTTACGATTTAATTTGGTCGGTCATTCTTTCTCCCTTTTAGTTCCAAGTTGCCTAACTATTTGTATATGTATCAGTGTGGAATGTATTTCATAGAAAGCTTTTGGCGATTTTAACCACTGTCAAATGTTTTCTTCCCTTCTTTTTTTTAAAAATTTACGCTAGAGCGTTAATTTTTTACAATTTTAATCCACTTCTTCTTTTGTGTACACACTGTCAGGCGTCTACTTGAATATTTCAAAGAAAGCCGTGATGTGCTTGAAAACTTGAATATTTCAAAGAAAGCCGTGATGTGCTTGAAACTATATGAAACTAGCTTTTCCAGGAATAGTACTGATGAGGGTCATGTGTACTTTCTCTGTTCCTCATATGTCGGGCAACTTTGAAACAGATGTTCAGCAGTCATTTTATCGGTGACACAGTTGTTGGGTGCTAGGGTTCAATTGAAAATCTTGAATAAATTTTGCAATATTTCCTGCCGATTTCATTGTCATTTCGGAATTCATTCTTAATGGTTTTTAAGTTTGGATGTATTATAAGTTTATGTCCACATTTGTTGATATTACGATTCTACCCTGGTGATTCTTATTTATGCCAAGTTGTATTAGGGTTCACGTTCATTGTAAATAACCAGTCCTTGTTGAAGGACAAAGACAACATCATCAAGGTTACGACCCAACGGTCAAAATTGTCAAAACGTTGCAATGAATTTAAATTCATCAAAGAAACTCCACTGATGACGACTGGTCGTTGGTTTAATAAAACGACACAGTTCTTCAGAAACAGGAAACATGCGAATTCAGCTCTGTAATATATTCATACAGTTTGACTGAATGCAAACTCGTGAACTAGCACATAACATGGTGCTTACATTAAGATTGTCAGACTTTATCGACTTCTATAATATACGGTTCTGTCGTCAACCAGTATTTAAATTGTAACACAATGTATTGTTATTTTATGTGTGCGAAACTAGTCTTCTAGCTCTGCTAGTTTTAATTCATTATAATTAGCGCCGTCTTCATCAGCTGCCATCTCCACAACGAAGGTTGGCTGTAATGGATCTCCAACGTCTTCTGTCTCTTGTCTTGGTGGTGCACTCTGATAGACTTTCCTGTCCATCTCTTGATGTTATCTTCCCACTTATAGCGCTGTCTTCCTCTTGCACGTTTGCCTTCAACTCTCCCTTCTATTATGGTCTTCTGCAAGGTGGTCAAAGTATTTTAGCTGCCGAACTTTGATCTCCCTCATTAGTTCTCTTTTCATACCTAGATTTTCTAGGACCTCCTTATTTGTTTTCTTCTCTTTCCATGAGATACGCCCTATTCTTCTATATATCCACATTTCAAGAGCCTCAATTCTTTCTTCCAAATGCTTATCCATCTTCCATGTTTCTGCACCATACAGAAATGCAGAATATATATAACACTTTATGATTCTCAGTTTTAATTTGTTTAGATGTCAGTATATGTTTCATGTTTGTCGTGTGGTGAGTACTGGGGCAACTACAACAGTAGTTTTGCCAGGAATAATCTATGAGATTGTAGAGCCCTTTTCGTAGACAGATGAAGGTAGTAGCATATTGTTAATATGTTGTCCTACCTCTGTAAGTAACTTTGCGCACCGACTCACATGAGAGTAAGTTTTATTGGTGAGTTTGATTTCATTAGCGCACGGTTGTGCACTAAGGCGTATAGGGGGTTATGTAGACCGCACGTGTATCTAGACAGTCAGTCTACGTCATAGCTGGGGTTGAGAAGCTTAGTGCCCAAGAACGAGTCCATTGATTCATGGCGTTCGAACCCGTTTGCGGGTATATTGTTATTGTGTGTGACCGTCCGTCTGTTCATAGATGAGGACTCGGGTCTACAGTAATCTAGTGTTATTTCTTGGGAAGAGAAGCAAGTATGATTTTTGATGATAATGTCTTTTCGTTCTCACGTAGACGTCTAGTTGAACCAATACGTCATTGGTACAAAATGGAGTCTTACGTGAAACTTATTATGTAAACTTTAAAGCCGACGGATTCCGGCGTTAGGATCATCCCGGATTGGCTTGATATAAATTGTTATGATATAAATCAGTATTCGGCTGTTGCGAATACGTACCCCGCAAAGCAGAGGTGACTCAAGTATTTTTGCTATATCAAAGCTATGATGCCACGAAGGTCGTGGGCAGAAAAGTATATAGTATTGTTATTCGTCATTGATTGAAAATAAGAGGCCAGTACTAAAGGAGATACGTAGTATCGGAATCTTATATGATGTTACAGACCTGACAAAGTTCTCCGTCATTGCCAAGGTCATAGGACAGTGGAAGATTGAACTATTTTATATAACTGCCTCATTTGCTTAATTAGATGCCATGTTATGAACTCTGAATAACTATTCTGACGTTACCTAAGCGATGATCTTTATGAACGAATTAACTGCATTTTTAAAATATGAACCTTACGTGGTGTGCTGTCCAGTGAACGTCAACCATCCGTCGTCAACCTTACATGTTCGTCTAGTGAACCGTACCATGTTAAATAAATTGATTGAACTATACATCTTCTTGGCATTAGTTACCGTGCCCAGGGTTGGCAGTTGCAGTTGACTTTTTACTACTTGTTCCAAATTGAATACATTCGCGTTATCAAATAGACAGCTTCGACAAACTCATTGTCACACCTCAAACAACGAACAAACAAGAACCAACACCATAATCGGAACCCCAACAGTATGGCGGCCAAGTGTGGTTTACTCCAATCTACTATTAAAACTCGGTTGAATAGAAATATGGTAACTTTCAAGGCGACAACATCCTGGACCTTGCAGCAATTCTAACGGTCATTACAGTACTTCAAGTTGAGGACTTAAGCATGCAGTTCCGGATGCGAGGAATATTGTTTTTTTTAGCCGGTCGAGATAAGTAAAAACGTCGTGTTGTTACACCGTTTTACGTTTAACTGTGCCTTGACTTAGTAATATGTCCACCGTTTATTTATTCATGTTGCATGTTCCATGTTCAATGTTTTTCGTGGGAGGTTGGGAATGGAGACTTAGGACGGGAAAATACCAGTTTCGCCACAGGTCCGTCTTGAGTGTTCTGTAGGATATTATTTACCAGACTTCCCTCAGTGGAATGTTCCTATGCGTGAGCATAGAAGGATCTTTGGTCCACTGTGTCTGGTAGTCTGTGACTCCTGACTGTTTTAGCCGTAGCGACAAGTTTTAATCGTTGTTTTCGTAGCTATTTTTATTCGTACCTTATTTTCATGATGTATTTTGTATGTGATTATTGTCCGTCTATCCTGACTATCGTTCAGTTTTTTACAAAACATATGTTTTTACACTGTGTTGTCAATTGTCTTGTGCATTATTGGATCGTAGATGTCATCGTAATTTTTTACGACATTCTATTTTAGTTCCACATTTTTATTTTTATTTGATTTCTACGACTGTAGTCATTTGTCTTGATTATCGTGTCGTGCCAGTATTGTACTATTGTCTGTCACGTTATTGCTTTCACACCATTTCATGTTATAAATTACATTATTAATTATTAATATTATTGCCTATTATATAACTTGATTTTACCGTTCTAGGACAGGAACGAAGACCACTAGTTGTAGTAACACTTTTAAGTAGTATTATTACATCGGTTTTGTGATGTGTCAATCGGACAGTGTTTCAAAACATTACAGATTTATTGAGGGCTATTGTTACTGCTCCAGGTACATTTTTGTATGTACCTGCAAGGATACTTGGAGAGGAGATGGGCACCGCCAAGCAAACCTCTTGCCCACTGAAATGCTATGATGGAAAGTCAACTCAGTAATAATTTGCCGGATCGGCCGATGCCCGGATTAACAACGACCGCGCTCTCATTGCCCCTTGAGAGTGATATGTCAGCGAATGGGGTAAAAACACCTGTTTTGAAACTTCCAAGAGAAAGTTTTGTTGTTGGAACTTGGAATGTACGCACGCTATATGCGTGTGGAAAAGTCAAAGAACTAACACATGAACTTGTTAGATACTCGTGGGACATCCTGGGCCTAGCAGAAGTCAGATGGACAGGATTAGGTGAATCAATAACGGATGATGGTCACAAAATTTGGTTTAGTGGAGATGAGTCTAAACATCAGCATGGAGTAGGTTTTATCGTACATAAAGATAGATTGAACTCTGTCATCAGCTGCACCCCAATAAATAGCAGGCTTATCACCATTCGTATTGCAGCACATCCAAAGAACATCTCCATTATACAGGTATATGCCCCCACTACTGACTATGAGGATGAGGCAATTGATACATTTTATGACAATCTGGATGAAGCAATTAAGAAAATTCCAAAGAAAGATCTTCTCATCGTGTTAGGTGATTGGAATGCTAAAATAGGGCCAGATGCATACGGTCACTGGGCTGGTACAGTGGGGAGATTTGGGACAGGTGAAACCAACGATCGAGGACTAAGGCTACTAGAATTTGCCAGCAACTATAAACTAACCATTGCAAATACACTATTTCCTCATAAGTTATCAAGAAGAACACGTGTGGCATGCCCCAAAAACTGAGATACATGGCCAAATTGATTTTATTCTTGTATCCAAAAGATTCAAGTCTAGTATTAATAAAGCCAAGACTAGGACTTTTCCTGGCGCCGACATTGGTAGTGATCACGACATGGTATTGATGACGCTCAAGCTTAAACTTAAAAAGAACTATAATCAAAACAGATGTTCTCAGTTAAGATTCAATTTAGACAAACTGAAAGATCCAGAAATCGCGGGAATCTTTGAGGCAACTGTTGGAGGAAAATTCGCAGCTCTCAATTTTTTTGGAGGATGATATCAACTCAATCACAGAGAACATGAAAGACGTGCTCATTGAATCAGCAACAGAAATACTTGGTAAAAGAAAGAAAATAAACAAACCATGGGTTACAGATGACATTCTGAAGTTATGTGATACACGGCGGGAAATGAAAAAGGTTAAGAAAGAGGTTCCTGAAGCAGCATGGCAATACAGTATGGTGAATAAAAATATTAGGAAGAAAATGAAACAGGCCAAAGAAAAATGGGTAGCTGATCAATGTGAGTCCATTAATACGGGGCTAATAAAAGGTAACAGCAAGGCAGCTTTTGACACATTAAGAAAACTATCAAAACCCCAACAGCCCAGGGTAACTGTCATAGAAGATAGCAATGGGGCTCTGCTCAATGAAAAAACAGCTGTAATGAGAAGGTGGACAGAATATTGTAAAGAATTATATAACTGTAAACTTGATACTGACTTAGGCATATTAAACAACATTAAGTGCGAAAACAGGGAACTCGGAAATGCAGCAATATTACGGGAAGAAGTGGAAGAGGCTATATGTTCGATGAAAGGAGGGAAGTCACCGGGTGTGGATAATATCCCAGCAGAGCTCTTGAAATATGGAGGACCAGATATAGTAAAAATCATGACAACAATTTGCCAGAAGATATGGAGTACAAAAAAATGGCCAAAAGAATGGACGCAGTCATTAGTAATACCGCTTCCAAAGAAAGGAAATCTAAAAATGTGCAAGAACTACAGAACCATTAGCCTTATTAGTCATCCAAGTAAGGTGATGTTAAGGATACTTTTGAACAGAATAAAACAGAAATCAGAAGAAATCTTGTCAGAGGAACAGGCTGGCTTTAGACCAAACAGAAGTACCTCAGAACAAATCTTCAATATTAGAGTACTTATCGAAAAACATCTCCAACATCAACACGATTTATACCATAACTTCATCGATTTCACAAAAGCCTTCGATCGAGTCTGGCATGAAGGCTTATGGCAGTAATGAGAAAATTCAATTTTGATACCAACATCATAGATATCATTGAAGCACTATACAAGGACGCAAGCAGTGCTGTTTTTGCAAGCAACGACATTGGAGAATTTTTCAAAACAACTGTAGGAGTTCGGCAGGGATGTATCCTGTCCCCAGTGCTCTTTAATATTTATCTAGAACATATTATGCAGGAGGCTCTCTACGATTATAAATCAACCATATCGATTGGAGGCCGACCTCTGTGCAACCTACGTTTTGCTGATGATATTGATCTGATAGCTGGATCAGAATCAGAACTTCAAGACCTTACCTCTAGACTGGAGAAAGTAACAAGAACGTATGGGATGGAAATTAATATAGAAAAAAGCAAGATATTGGTGAATAGCCATAAGAAACATGTTCCGACCAACATTACGTTAAATGGGCAAACGTTAGAAGAAGTTAACACCTTTAAATATCTCAGGTCCACTATATGTAGTGATGGAAGATCAAGTAAAGAAATCAAGACAAGACTTGAGATGGCCTCAGCTGCCATGACAAAGTTGAATGTGATCTGGAAAAGTAACATCAGTTTTCCTGTGAAGATCAAATTATACAAATCACTTGTATTATCTATTCTCTTGTATGGGTGTGAGAGCTGGACACTCCCTGCAGATACGGAGCGAAGGATTCAGGCTTTCGAGCATAAATGTTATAGAAGAATTTTGCGCATTTGCTATAAAGAGCACAAAACAAATGTCTATGTTAGAGAGAAGATAAACACCTATGCAGGCCACCAAGAACCACTTTTGTCAATAGTGAAACATCGAAAGCTTGCCTGGTTTGGGCATGTAACTCGTCATGACTCCCTTTCGAAAACGATCCTTCAGGGGACAGTCGAAGGTAAACGGAGAAGAGGAAGGCAAAGAAAATCCTGGGCTGATAACATCAAAGAATGGGCAGGACACGGTTTTTCCACACTTGTACGCATTGCTGAGGATAGAGAGCAGTGGAGGACCCTGTCTGCTGATGCTTCCACCATGGCACCCCTACGACCCATGACGGGTTACGGGCTGAGATGAGATGATGATTACATAATAATATTGAATAATGTCTACCTTAGACTATTTTATTAAGCAAGCTAAGGCGCTTAATATACCTCCGGAAGAGATTAGATCATTTGCTATGACAGAATATAAAGAATCTCAAAGGTTGGAATCTCAAAGATTGGATGCTGAAAAGTTACGTTTGGAAAATTTGAAATTTGAGGCAGATCAAAAACGGACTGAGGCTGAGGAAGATGAAAAGAAGAGGAAATTTATAGCTGAGGAAGAGGAGAAAAAAATGAGATTAGCCGCTGAGGAAAGTGAAAAGAAGATGAGATTTCAGGCTGAGGAAGAGGAGAAAAAAATGAGATTAGCCGCTGAATTAGAAGAGAAACGATTTCAGCGTGAGTCCGAACAGAAAAAATTCGAGGCTGAAGAGAAATTTAAAAGAGATGCGGCAGAAAAAGAAAGACTACTTAAAATTGAGATGGAAGTTAAACAAAAGGAGATAGAAGTTAAACAAAAAGAAATGGAAGAAAGGAGATTAATAGCTGAACAAAATACAAGAAGACCAGCTTGAGACAGAAGAGAATGATAAGAAACGTCAGCATGATTTGAAACTTGCCGAATTGGAATTTGATAGAATAAGATTGGCAAGTGAATGTAATACACAAAAGACTCAGGAAGGCCAGTCTTCATCTAGACATGAGAATTTTAGAGAGATTCATCTCAAATTGCCTAAATTTACTCCACCATCCGACGATGTCATATTTTTTTTGGACAGGTTTGAGGCTACATGTCGATCGTATAACTTGGATAAATCATTATATTGCACCCACTTATCCAGATTACTAACAGGAGAGGCAATGGCTGTTTATCACACTACTAGCTCTATAGATAAAAATGATTATGACGCTCTCAGGGCCGCTCTTCTAAACAAATTTCAGATGACAGAGGATCAGTACAGACTTAGGTTCAAGTCTATGCTCCCGCAATCTAGCAAGAATTTTGATGATTTTCTTTCGCAAATACGTCTTACCTTAGAACGATGGATAGAACTATCCAAGATAGAGAAATCGTATGATGGTATTTTTGACTTATTACTTCGCGATAAAGTCTTATCAGCAGTAAGTCCTGCATTTCTTGCGTTCCTACATGAACGTAAACCAGATAATATAAAACAAATGTCAGAACATTGTAAAAATTTCTGCATCGCTCATCCTAACATGGATGTTAGCAATGCGCAACTTAAAGACGATTTACCCGTTGCTTTCGCCATGCAACAAAACAATTTCCCTAGAAATCGTTCGATAAGTAGCGATAGAAATTTTCAAAGGGGAAGTAATAATAATTTCAATTTTGATCATTTTCAAAAGGGGAAAAAATACTCACATTCTGCTCCATTTAATGTATCATGGGGTCAAGCTCACAGATCTCGAGATTTTAGTAACAACAATCCTAAATATAATCAAGGTAATAATAATAAACAACATTGGAGATCTCAATCATATCAACCAGAAAATAGAAATAGATTTATGAATAGGTCATTTCGCCAACATCACAACAGTGAAAACTTTCATTGGCGGACTCAGCCAAATTTTAACGATAACAGAAACATTAATTATAGCAATTTTAATGACAATAATCAGGTTCGATCGCGACGAAGAGATAGATCGTCGAGCAGACCACGACAACATTCAAATGTTGCTTCAATTGAATCACAAACTAACAAAGTTAATGATACTAATGTTAATCAACATAACGCCATGTCTTGTATCGATCTAGAACAGGTAAAGACATGTCAAGAATGCTCAACGCTGTTCCAGCCCAAGGCGATCACAACGCTGCGATGCGGGCATACTTTACCAAGTCTACCTGTAGTTTGTACAGCTACTTCTGCATCAATTCACCATGGGAAAGGGAGTTTAAAATTTAACAAGGGATACGTTAATTCGATACCTTGCTCTGTTTTGTTTGATTCAGGCTGCAGCACTGTCGGAGTGCGGAACTCTCTGATCGACCCCTCTTTGGCCACAGGCAACGTGGTCAAGTGCGTCACATTTGGGGGAACTGTGGAAACCTTCCCTACAGCGATCATTAACTTACATACACCTTTCTTTTCAGGGAAGATACATGCTTGTCTTCTGCAGAATCCAATTAGCGATGTGATACTTGGTTGCATACAAGGTATAAAAGAGTGTACACCAGAGCAAATTAATGAATGGGAAAAGCGACACATTCATGCTGCAAATGCAGTGGTTACCAGAGCGCAAGCTACTGAATTGTCGCGTGAATCAACTTCTGAACCTACGGTTCATAATAGTAATGATGATGATTCTCCTATTTCAAGGGAGCTGTTTGCTAATTTACAAAAGAATGACAATTCTTTGCATAGATTCTTTGAATTGGCGACTAAGAAAAATAATAACAACAAAATTGCAAAGTCTAGACACCAATTTGCTCTAAAAAAAAAGGTATTTTAGTTAGATTACTAAGAGAAACAGATTCATTGGTGCGTTCACAAATTCTGGTCCCGTCTACTATGAGACCCAGAATATTACGACATGCTCATGATTCACAATGCGCAGGTCACATGGGTTTCTCCCGAACCAAAGCTAGAGTGCTATCCGCATTCTATTGGCCTGGCGTTCATAGGGATGTTAATCTCTATTGTCGTTCCTGCGTTACATGTCAGGAAGTTAAAGTAAGAGGTCCGTATCATGATGCTCCTATCCAAGCTGCAGACATACCTATTAGACCATTTGATAAAATGGCAATAGACATCATTGGTCCTATATTGCCATCTGCAAGAGGACATACACATATTCTCACCTGTATCGATATGTGTACGCGTTGGCCTGAGGCCATACCTCTTAAAAACACCTCATCTGCAAGTGTTGCAGAAGCGTTAATGCTGATCTTTTCACGCATTGGTTTTCCGCGTAAGATCCTATCGGATCATGGTGTCCAGTTTATTTCCGAATCCATGTCACAGGTTATGAAGACATTGGGTATAGATAGATCTCTCAGTTCTATATACCATGCGATGTCGAATGGATTAATTGAGAGACAGAATAGGACACTTAATCAGTTGTTGGGTAAGATGACTCAAGATCACCCTCAGGAGTGGGACAGGGTCCTACCCGCTGCACTCTTTGCGTATCGCGAGGTGCAAAACCAAGCAACAGGGTTTTCCCCCTTCCAGTTGGTTTTCGGCATACAACCACGCGGTCCTATGTCGTTAATCCATGATTTATTGGTCGAAGATAATATACCCGAGGAAACTCAATCCTCATATGAATATGTTATCTCTTTAAGAAAGAGAATAATAGATGCCTGTAGGTTAGCTACTGAATCATCCGAAGAGTCTAAGGAAAAGGCTCGTCTATTTGCAAATCGGTATAGACGTCTTCGCCAGCTTATTCCTGGTGACGAGGATTTTGTTTTACTGCCTTCACATAATAATCGTCTACTTATCACATGGAGAGGTCCATTTAGGATCATCTCAAGAATATCCGATGTCGACTACATCGTAGATATTAACGGAAAACACAAAACCTTTCACATTAACATGTTGAAAGAGTATTATTCACGTCCTGATTATTTACAATCAGTATTTCAAGCGACTGACGATCCTACTCCTCATATTCACAACTATACTAATTTGTCAGTTATACAAGAAGAAGAATCTTCTTTTCAAGATGTACAATTGCCCATACCAGTTGTACCTCTTCATTCCACGGAAAACTGGAATGATGTCACTATTTCTTCTTCTCTTTCGACTGATCAACGACAACAAGTTTCATCATTACTTCGAACGTATGATAAGGTTCTCACTGACATTCCAGGTCATACATCAGCTATTCAGCATGATATCCTCCTAACTGATGAAACACCTATCCGTATTCGTCCATATCCCATACCTTTACACTATAGAGATAAGGTCGAAAAGGAATTAGATGAGATGCTTCGATTAAACATAATCGAACCATCGTTGTCACCATATGCTTCATCTATGGTGATAATAAGAAAGAAGGATAATAACATTCGTCTATGTGTAGACTATAGAAAATTAAATAAAGTCACACAATTTGACGCTGAACCTTTGCCACTTTTAGATGATTTATTAGTGAAATTATCTCATTCTACTTTCTTCTCTAAGTTTGATCTGTCAAAAGGCTATTGGCAAGTACCATTGACAGAAAGGGCAAAACCACTCACTGCTTTTTCGACGCCCCGAGGCCTATTCCAATTTAATTTTATGCCTTTCGGGTTAGTTAACGCTCCTGCCACGTTCGTACGCATGATGCGTCGAATCCTATCTCATCATCCCAACGTCATTGCGTACATAGACGACATTTGTCTTTTCAGTGACACATGGGAAGAACATTTAGAAGGATTAAACTCATTACTGTCCACGTTACAAAATCATAATTTAACTGCTAAGCCATCAAAGGCATTTGTGGGTTTCCACGAGATTTCTTTTTTGGGACACCGTATTGGTCGCGGTATGTTATACACAGAGGACAGTAATGTTTCCAAAATCCTTAACATCTCCACACCTAAAACAAAGAAACAGGTGCGATCTCTATTAGGACTAGTACAATACTATGGGAAATTCATACCACATCTTTCGTCCATTACTGCTCCTTTCTCTTCATTACTTAGGAAAGGTGCAGCTAACGTGATTCGGTGGTCTAACGAACATCAAATCGCGTTGGATATCATAAAGAAATTTTTTTCTAATCATCCTGTTTTAAGATTACCTAACGAGAATTTGCCATTTGTATTACGCAGCGATGCTTCTAATTACGGCGTGAGAAGTGTCTTATTACAAGAATACAATGATACCTTGCACCCAGTTCTCTATGCGTCACGGAAGTTAACTCCAACCGAACAGAAGTATTCTGTTTTGGATAAGGAACTTCTCGGTCTTGTGTGGTCAATAAATAAATTTCAGAGATACTTGCTCGGATCACACTTTATTGTTGAATCAGACCAAAAAGCTCTTACTGCACTAAACACAAAGGACGTAAAATCTGCCAAATCTACCAGGTATGCGATCGCGTTACTACCTTTTAATTTCACGATCCGATCCATACCTGGCACACAGAATGTTCTCGCAGACATCTTGTCGAGATGTCCGAATGAATCGAATTAGCATCTACACAATTAAGACAACTGAACTTCGACACTGACAGTTCGTCGATTGTAACTTTTACGTGTAATACCTCGATTATAAGAGTCATTAACATTCATTCAAGTGAGATTTACAATGCTTATGTATCAAAATAACATTGAACGTTAAGATATATGACTATCTTGTTGAAAATAAAAGTCACTTAATTACGACATTGAAGAGAAAATAACTTTGAAAAAGGATTATATTTTCTCACAGGAATGACATTTCTAACACTTGGATTTTCTTTGTGGAACTGAACTTGTTATATTATAAACTGTTCACTAACGGGAAAATGGAACTTTCGTTATTTAAGGAATTAATAACACTATTAAAGTGAAATAAACAAATTACTTAGATTATTAAACTTGGATAATTAGTTAGTTCACATAATGATTGATGTAATTAACTATATAATATTTAAGTAGATTTATTAATATTGGTATTTAAGCACATTAATTTAACATTGGTAATTTAATTAGTACCACAAAATGACTTAGAGACACAGTTAAGTGCGTTGCTCTTATACGTGTTTAAATTGTATTCTTTCATTTTTATTCATTTTTTTTTCACTTGTCATTTTAAAGACATATCCATCACTTTTCTGTTTATTCATTGGTTTTTCATCATTTCTTTACATTTGTGTTAATTCAATATTTCTAAATATGTTATTTTATTTCATTTACCACATTGTACCAAAAGTGGTCAATTGTGGATGTATGCTTTTATGCATACCTTTTGTTCAGTTGAGTTGATTGCAATTTCATATTTGATTATTTTCATCATGATATATTTGTAAAATTGTAAGATGTAAACTTGAATCACCTCTAGTGTCGAGTATTAAAGAAAAAAATTAATATAATTAATTTTTTTGGGGGGATTGGTAAGGAATCTGTAGAGCCCTTTTCGTAGACAGATGAAGGTAGTATCATATTGTTAATATGTTGTCCTACCTCTGTAAGTAACTTTGCGCACCGACTCACATGAGAGTAAGTTTTATTGGTGAGTTTGATTTCATTAGCGCACGGTTGTGCACTAAGGCGTATAGGGGGTTATGTAGACCGCACGTGTATCTAGACAGTCAGTCTACGTCATAGCTGGGGTTGAGAAGCTTAGTGCCCAAGAACGAGTCCATTGATTCATGGCGTTCGAACCCGTTTGCGGGTATATTGTTATTGTGTATGACCGTCCGTCTGTTCATAGATGAGGACTCGGGTCTACAGTAATCTAGTGTTATTTCTTGGGAAGAGAAGCAAGTATGATTTTTGATGATAATGTCTTTTCGTTCTCACGTAGACGTCTAGTTGAACCAATACGTCATTGGTACAAAATGGAGTCTTACGTGAAACTTATTATGTAAACTTTAAAGCCGACGGATTCCGGCGTTAGGATCATCCCGGATTGGCTTGATATAAATTGTTATGATATAAATCAGTATTCGGCTGTTACGAATACGTACCCCGCAAAGCGAGGTGACTCAAGTATTTTTGCTATATCAAAGCTATGATGCCACGAAGGTCGTGGGCAGAAAAGTATATAGTATTGTTATTCGTCATTGATTGAAAATAAGAGGCCAGTACTAAAGGAGATACGTAGTATCGGAATCTTATATGATGTTACAGACCTGACAAAGTTCTCCGTCATTGCCAAGGTCATAGGACAGTGGAAGATTGAACTATTTTATATAACTGCCTCATTTGCTTAATTAGATGCCATGTTATGAACTCTGAATAACTATTCTGACGTTACCTAAGCGATGATCTTTATGAACGAATTAACTGCATTTTTAAAATATGAACCTTACGTGGTGTGCTGTCCAGTGAACGTCAACCATCCGTCGTCAACCTTACATGTTCGTCTAGTGAACCGTACCATGTTAAATAAATTGATTGAACTATACATCTTCTTGGCATTAGTTACCATGCCCAGGGTTGGCAGTTGCAGTTGACTTTTTACTACTTGTTCCAAATTGAATACATTCGCGTTATCAAATAGACAGCTTCGACAAACTCATTGTCACACCTCAAACAACGAACAAACAAGAACCAACACCATAATCGAACCCAACAGAGATATAGATATAAGGTCTCTAGAAATTGGCTCGTTAAGAAATAATAAAGACCTATTCGAGATAGGGACAAGAAGACAGGAATGCGAATGCTTTCCACTAGACAGTGTTTTCTAATTAATTATGGAAAGAGTTCTGTTTCCCCACGACCTTAGCTTCTGCCCTTAGATCCCGTAAAGAAAAAGCCCCCAACCTCATCTGAATAGAGAAAGGTTCCTATAGGTGAATATGTAACACCGACAGCACGAGTGATACATTAACAAACTCTTGATAATGATCAACCGATCGTTGGGTTTATTAATGAAATATCCACACATATAGGGTTAGTAATGGTTAGAACGTGATGATGGTGAAAGACGATTCACACAAAACACACAGATGAGATAATAGAATTACAGTTAATTAAGTAATAGTTAATTAAGAATGAACTGGTGTAAAGTGAAATGATGATGTGATATGATACGTGTTACCAAAATGGTGAGTACTCTACACAGTCCATGTGTCTCTAAATGCTTCTCCTAGATATGAGGATTCACATGTATGCATAAAATGTCCCAAGTTGTTATACGTTATGTCGAATGGGGTATCTCTAAGCTGAGGACGTTCTGATGAATACTGTTGTCGTACGGAGAACGCTGACGAGATATCTATGTATATTCCTTCACTGTTTGAGTATATCTCTGTAGTGTTGATCAACAGTTAATAGCTGTCATATGAACAAAAGGTCTGTTGTCTAATCTCCCGACGGTACTGGTCAGACTGGATATCTTCACGAAATGTTAGTGATATGTAGACTCATAATCTTGCGTATGTAGTCGTGATTCATATACTTTCGAGTCTGCTTCATAAAATGCGCTTAAGAGTGTGTTGCACGTGGTATAAATATGCGATTCCTCTTTTGAGCTCTTTTGCTTGACTTCAGATAATAATGATCTTTCGAGTTATTTGAATTTATGATGACTCTGTATTGAACTTGTGATAACGATGTATTGAACTTGTGAGCAAGCAGTATATGGTGACGAAAAATGCTGCGTCCACCTTCTGACTTGTGGGTGAGACAATATTCCTTCTTAATTGAGGAATGAAAGATGTCCTATGGCGAATTCTGCTAGCCAAATGTCCGTTTTTAATAACTTATTTCTGGTTAGACGTCAGACACGTTGCGTGTAGACTCAGACTTCTGATGAACTGAAGACACACAAAAGTCTTCGTAAGTTTTCACATTTAACATCACTGGTTGACTTTCATTTAAACTACTGCTCATTATTCATCTCTCTCTCTCTCTGAGTTCAATTCTAATGATGTTAAATATCTTGTGCATGAGAGTGTGTGCGCATGGGAGACTGTGATGATGATAACGGTGAAATATGAAATATTAATTACCTCCTATCATCCTATCATCTTCTAGGAAAATCTTCTGATTTTATTAATCAGTTATGCCAACGTTTTGGGTTTAATCTCTTCCTCACAAGGTAAAAAACTTGACTGCCTCACTCTAGTAGATTATGCGGTATTATATATTTCTGGAAGTCCAATATGGGTTTCTTGTACAGCTCATACCAACCAATCATTAATGGCCCCTCTGGTCACTCATTCACAGGATCGCTCTTGTCCCCTGTCAGTCCAAACGTGGGTGTAGTTTGACTTCTGATTGTTTATTGTTCACCTGACCAAGATGGGCGTCCAATGTGGTAAACCAGCGCTTGTCTGGACCGCGGCCGACTAAAGATAACACCAATACAGCATGAGACGTTTTCCCCTGGCCAATGTTTGATTCGGATGACCATATGTGTTTTTACCAGATTTATCACGATGCAATGTGGGCTTCAAACGATAATGTCGGGCATGTGGACTCAATCAAAGGATTTTATTTCCCCCGATGAAAGAACAAATGTGGTTCTCTAGATACTGGTCTCGAGTAATCACAACGATGAAATAACAAATGTGGATCGCAAAGGTTGCATGAAAGAGCAAATGTCGGAGAAAATACAATACGAAAGATGTAGGAAAAGATAGAGCAATAAGGCCTTTGCGCTCGTTTATCACAATAGCCCCTCCTCAAGTGTGATGTCAATCGTACTCAGGAGAGCTTAGCTTTCTTGCTCGGGATTCTTTAATCCTTTTCCTCATCTTCGTTTTTCTCTTCGGTTTCCACCCTTTCCTCTACTTGTCTGTGCTGTCCGTCCCGCCTCATGGGATGACGGCTTAAAAAATCCGCTCCTACGTTATGTTTTCCTTGGATGTAGTCCACTTGGAACGTGTAAGGTTGTAGAACAAGCGACCACCTCATCAGTCTAGCATTCAAATTCTTTGAATTGGCGAGGAAGGTCAGAGGTTGGTGATCACTCTGGATTGTAAATTTCCTTCCGTACAGGTATGCTTGAAATTTTTGTATTCCCCAGACGAGGGACAAACATTCCTTTTCGATTGTGGAATAGTTTTGTTCTGCTCGGTTTAACTTCCGACTCGCATATGCGACCGGAAATAGATTAGGTGGGTGTTGCGTGCATGTTTTGACGCACATATTACAAAAATCGATATGGCTATTTAATATGGAAAAAATATAGACATTCATTCATTTGTGTATGAAAATGCTGTCTATGGTAAAGCTAGATAATTCATGATTGATTTACACTTTTGATCATAGGAGTAATCGTTCTTGATATTGATTCGGCGCATGGATATTGCACTCATGTCCGTACTTATTTGTTAGGGCCAGAAAATAGATTAATTTGCTTATTATGTTTATGGCCTGAATTCATATGTATTACATATTATTAGTACAAGTAGAATCAGTCCTATATTGTATATTTTGGATGGGTAGGCAGGACTATATTCTTGTTATGCCGCTCTAGCGGAAGTATGAGTTGTCTTGACAAGTCGTGATGAGTTCCGATGTACCGTTTACAATGGCGGGTTACGCATTTTCAAGGGCTGGTACATTCTTAAGTAAAAATGATTTATGAAGTGGTTTTTCTTCTGTAGGAGATCTCAATTTTGATAGAAACCCCTTATCGTGGTTTCATAATATGATATAAACTGTGAACATAAAGCAACTTTAGTTACTTACCGATCCGCCTTCACTGACGCGTTTAGTCAGATAGGGGATGCGGCCATAATGTATCACGACATTGGAAGCTATTGATGTACTACCCATTATTTATGAATGTGTCATGACATGGGATCTACTATGTATGCCTGAAAATTGATGTGTCAACATATACCCATGATTTACTCGTTATGTCCCAGTGTGTGCGTCTAAATAAACTGTGTAAACAAAGATTCCAGCAGTCTGCATTGGTGCCTTGTAGACACAAGTGAATGAGTGCTTAGATTGGTCAGAACACGAACAGTCCACCATTCGCGTTAAGCACACTCTACACTTCTACTCCATATATACACCATCCTGCGTCGGTTGAATTGACCAAGTTTAGGGCCTGCTCCCCCTGGAGCCTTAGAGGGAAACTACTGCTTACAGTTGCCTTTGCCTTCCCTAACTCAGGACTAGGGTGAGTTACCCATTTACAGTGGTGGGCCAGATTCCTGGGTTCAGCCTACGCAGTCTTGTGTTGAGAATCACATTTTACAGTTGCAAGAACATTTGTTTGACCACATCAACACCAGTAGGACAGCTATACAATCAATGTCAGCTTGACCTGTTCTGACAAGTGTAGCAATATCTGGGTCAGCACTTGTTGACATTTGGCACAGTACAGTCAGTGTTCTAAACTAGTGATTGTTTATCCTGCTGAAATAGAAGAGCAATGTTGAACATAAAGTGCAAATTTCATCGTTGGATCTTCTAATGTGCTCAAAAAAATTGAACAGTGTAATAGTTAGAAAGCAAATCTATTAATCAATAAAGTGGTAGTCTAATTTGTTAAAACTGAGCATACAGTACAATACATTGCAACTACAACACATTTCATTATATAATGTACACATTTATGATTTATATGTATTTATGTTTATATATTATTTGTTTATATGTGTGATTGTTATGTGTTTGCGGGCCTGGATGGGAGGTGACTAGAACAGGAAATACCAAGTGATATTGGTCTTGTTCTGGCGTTCTATAGGGAGCAATTTCTTAATTGAAATTTGCATGCAACATTGTTTGCAAATATTTGTTAGCTGTGATGACTGTGTTCATATTTGTATTTGTAATATTTTTCTGTTCTTTGTTTTTGTTTGATTTGTTTGTATAATTGTAGGTCTCATCTTTCCTTTCATTTCAGTTCTTTACACCCTTATGTTTATACACTGTGGCGTTATTTGTCTTGTTATCTTATTGCAGTTATCATCACAGATTCTGTGATCATTTTTTTCATTTCTCCTATTTAATTTAATTTGATCTCTGCAAATGTTTTCAAATTGTCTTTTCTTGTTTGTCCTTTGTAATGTCTTTAGTTGACATATGACATAGGAGGTATAGTTGAATACACTTATATTATAGTACAGATCAGTACTTTATGATTATTATTGTTATCAAACAAAGTGTACAAGACATTTGTAAGGCTTGTCTCCCAAAGTGATTGGTATAGGAAATATTATTTTCCACAGGTACTTAAGTGATTATTGATTACATTAAGGTATACAAGACCTTTGTAAGGCTTGTCTCCCACAGTATTTGAGATATACAGTTATTGTTTTCCACAGGTACTCAAGTTATCATTGGTTATATGATAAACAAAATAACCATACAAGTTTTTCACTAAGACTAAGTCTATGGTATAGACTTGTCTCCCATTAAAGTGAAATAAGGTAATTTATTTACTTTTTCAGGTTTCTGATTTAAGAAGACAAGATGTCTACATTAGATTACTTTATTGCACAAGGAAAATCCCTTGATAAGACTGGGAAAGAGTTAGAAGAATGGGCAACTGCTCAATTTGCTATTGCATTAAAATCAGAAGAGAAAAAACAAAAAGATGAGAATAAATGGAAAGCAGAAGTTGAACAAAAGAAGATAGATGCTGAGAATTTCAGATTGCAGATACAAGCTGAGGAGAGAAAAGCTGCTGCTGCTGCTGAGGAGAAAAAAGCTGCTGCTGAGGAGAGAAAACTTCAAATAGAAGAAAGAAAATTAGAAGCTGCTGCTGAAGAGAGAAAAGCTCTGGCTGAAGAGAAAAGATTACAAAGAGAAGCTGATGCTGCTGCTGAACAAAAAAAATTAGATAGAGAGGCTGAAGAGAGAAAAGCAATAAGAGAACATGAATTTGAGTTAGAGAAATTAAAATTGACAAGTATGAGTAATGTTAATCAGGCATCTAGTGGTAATGGTAAACCCTTTGTTTACAAGGTCAAGGTACCAGCGTTCAACTCTGCCAGTGATGACATAACATTTTGGCTTTCTAGATTTGAACGTGCTTGTCGAGCTCATAATGTTGACAAATCACAGTATGTGAATCAGTTGTCTGAAAATCTAAAAGGGGAGTCTCTGAGTAAGTTATATTTCATTGAAGAGGCCGACAAGGATAATTATGATGCTATTAGGGCAGCTCTGATAAAGAAATATCAGCTGCCTGAGGAAGGTTATCGTCTTTTGTTTAAAACAATGAGACCTGAGGTAGGTGTAGAATTCTCAGAATTCATCTCAAAAGCACGACTTACACTTTCACGATGGATTGAATTATCCAAAATAGAGAAAACATTTGATGGTCTTACGGATTTATTGCTAAGAGACAAGGTCATGTCTTCGGTAAATAAAGCATTCCTAGAGTTCTTACATGAGCGTAAACCTAGTACATTAAAGCAAATGGAAGAATATTGTGACCAGTATGCCACGGCACACCCTGACATGATTCTTAGTAACTCTAACATTAAAGAGAGTATGCCAGTTGCTTCGGCAACAGAATATAATCAGAATTACTCACACAAATTCCAAGGAGCTAAAAATAAATTTGATAAAAAGGTTAATTGGAATAAGTATCAAAACCAAGATAACCACTCAAATCAGAGTTCTTCTTCGAAGAACTGGAATCGGGCTGATAGTCCTCGACACGCGAGGGGTACCCATAATTTTAGAAATTCTCGAAAAGGGAGTAGCTATAGGAACTACCCAAGTGCTTCATGGAGACAAAAAAACCAACATTACAGGGATACTCAGTATAATGAGCGTGATGATTATGATCATGAATATTATGATTCAAACCCAAATAGGGGTTATAACAGAGGAAATAATAATTATAGAGACAATTATAACCGAGGTAGATCACAACACAAAAGACATGGTAAATCTTATTACCAGGCTAACTCTGCACAACAGGAGTTCCACGACGCCGGTAATCAGAATAATGATAAAAAAAACTCCAATAGTGTAGCAAATTCCGCTTTCGATTTTGCTAGAGCATCTCAGTGTTCGCAATGCAAAACATTATTCGATCCAACCACAGTTTCTACTTTAAACTGCGGTCACCCGCTTCCCGCTCTCCCTGCGTCAATCGCGCATAATGGAAGGGGTGCTCTCGTCTTCAATAGAGGCCTAATAGATGGTACTCCGGTATCAATTCTTTTTGATTCGGGGTGCACTACCATCGGAGTGAGGCAATCACTCGTAAATCCTTCTCGAGCTACAGGCAATGTAGTCAAATGTGTAAAATTTGGTGGCACATTGGAGAAGTACTCCACTGCCATTATCAATATTGCTACGCCTTTCTTTACAGGAGAGGTGCAAGCATGTCTCTTGCCGAATCCGATCGCTGATCTTATCATCGGTCGCATTCATGGAGTGAAAGAATGCACTCCACAGCAAATTTCTAATTGGGAAAATGTTAATATGCAATCTGCTAATGCAGTAATCACTAGGGCTCAAGCTCTTAATATGCCGCAATCTTCACATTCTGAAGATAATGATGTGCAGATCCAAGATGATCCCTTGGAGATTTCCCATGATTCCTTTATAAAACAGCAGGAAGATGATCCTACTCTAAAGAAATTCTTTACTCTGGCAACAAAAGGTGATCCGAATAAGGATACAAATCGTAAATCTTGGATTACGATGAAGAATGGCGTACTTGTACGTATGGTACAAGACTCCGCTAAGTCCATTCATTCTCAAATCCTTGTGCCTAAAAATATGAGAGTTAAAATCTTACAGCACGCTCATGATTCGCAGTGTGCTGGACATATGGGTTTTTCCCGTACTAAAACTAGAGTTCTTGAATCTTTCTTTTGGCCTGCTGTGAATAAGGACATACGAATCTATTGTCGATCTTGTAAAGTATGTCAAGAGATTAAATCCAGAGGTCCACGCCATGATGCACCTATTCAGGCTGCAGACATTCCCATTCGACCATTTCAAAAAATGGCGATAGACATCATTGGTCCATTTAAGATAAAGTCTGCTAGAGGACACCAATTTATTTTGACGTGTGTTGATATGTGCACACGTTGGCCGGAGGCTGTTCCTCTAAAGAGCATAACTACTGCTGATGTCGCAGATGCTCTTTGGTTAATATTTTCTCGTCTGGGATTTCCAGCAGAAATATTATCCGACCATGGTACCCAACTCATATCGGATACCATGTCTCAAGTAATGTCGACTCTTAAGATAGAGAGATCGCTGAGTAGTATTTATCATCCTATGTCCAATGGGATGGTGGAACGTCTGAATAGAACTCTGAAAAA
>JAMPIV010018465.1:0-68898 GCA_024509875.1 Oreohelix idahoensis
GCAAAAGATGCTCACACCATAGAATAAACTAGAACTGTAGTTGCTTCCAGATCAACATCGTTTTAAAAAAAGAAGTACATAACCAGAGTCAATTTTAAAGAGTTTAAGGTTTCAACACCCATCAGATATTTCAGCTGAGATTATAATATTAACAAAAGTCGTCCACGAAGGAGTTGTTAATTGTTGCAGATAAAAGTAGATTATGAGACTGTACATAACACAATCTATTTTGTTTTCGACCTCTGTTATGAAAGAACCGAGC
The DNA here is from genome assembly GCA_024509875.1 of Oreohelix idahoensis. Classification (NCBI taxonomy): domain Eukaryota; kingdom Metazoa; phylum Mollusca; class Gastropoda; order Stylommatophora; family Oreohelicidae; genus Oreohelix; species Oreohelix idahoensis. The sequence goes on from JAMPIV010018465.1 coordinate 263, forward strand.
CTCGGTGGAATATTTTGTGTGTCGTCACTTTTTTTTTTTTTCAAACCCGCTCCCCTCTCGTCACATTTCGTCACAAAATTATAGTCCCCTCTTCCCCCCCCCCCTCCCCCGCCCCCCCCCTTTTTTTTTGGACTGCGTGACGTCACACGTGGACAACCCACAAGCTAAAAAAATTTATTATAGGAATTCAGCTCTAGACGTGCATCACAATGTTCCGACGATCAAAGTTGTGTAGCGACTCATCGTTAGAGAATTACTTGTTTAGAGTGTACATTTGAAATAGATAATAGTCGATATTTTTTCCGAAATTTTATCTTTTCCTCAGATCAAAACAATCATCACTCCGAAACGGGTCACCATTGTCATCATCTCTATCTTCATAATTATCTTCTTTGGAGAAGTTGCACCAGTGTACTATTGCACGAGATTTGCCATGCAGAAGCATCCGTTTCATCCCAACAAATCTTGGCTAGGAATAGGCTTCACAAGTGACCGGGTAGATGTGGATAGATATTCATTTGTTATCAACAATTGTTTCCTTCCGTTCACTTCATTCGCAGTTATAACCGTATCAACGATTATTTTAGTCGTTAAGCTGAGAAGTAAAACAAAGTGGCGTAAAAAATCCACGGCACCGGGAAAGTCCGATGCCTTGTCAAACCGAGACCAGTCCGTGTCCAAGATGGTTGTGATGATTTCTACGGTTTTTATCATCTGTTATACCCCCGTGTGTGTCATCTTTATTGGACAGATTATGGTTCCCAAGCTGTCAATAGACGGGACTTTTGGAAACATGTACGCAATTGTGTTTTCGTTCGCTTACATACTGGAGTCAATCAACGCCTCGTTTAATATTTTCATCTATTATAGGGTGAGCAGTAGATACAGACAGGCTTTTAGACAGACGTTTTGTTTGGGCAATGACAAAGAAAACGCAAAACAAACAAAAAAGGTTGGAACAGCGGGTTCCAATAAAAGTATACTAGTTTAAAAAAACAAAACAAATACACTGGGGCTGACAATTGGGAATCATAACCCACATATGTCTACCCCGTTCCCTCTTTTTATAGTGTAAAGCAAACTAAATAGCTGAAACACTTTTCTGACGGGGAACTGCGTCTGACGATCAGTTTGCCTGCTGTTTTTAACGCTCTGTGCTAAGGTTCCTATCACTGTGCATGCACATGTAATACGGTTTATTTCTGGCAAACAAACCAATCAAACTGGCAGAACTTTAATCAATGATTGTTTAAGCAGATAAAAATAAAATTTAGCAGCAAAAGTGTCTATAGATGGTGGGAGGGAGGAACCATTTTTGATAACAAGTCGCTATAAATTACCCTTGGAAATTGACAATGTCAAGATCTTAAGGGATTAGAATAATTTATCTTTTGTCATAAATGCTTTATCTTCAAGTACCATGCCTGATGACGCAGGTGGTCATGTCTTTCCACAACTCTCTGTTTCCCGTACTATTTATAAATTCTGTTGTTGACTTGTGTCAATGCCCTGATATCAAACTGTGCAGTATCGTCTCTCTGTGTCGTCGTCTTTCTAATTTTCCTTCAATCTTTCTTTTTGTCACGATATACTCCACCTTCCTTCTTCACATAACACGCACTAAGAAAGTGGAAGTGATAGAAAATGTAGAGATTTAATAGTTACTTTACAGCGTGCTGGAGGAGAGTAAAGACAGACTTATTTACGACAAATCGTGTCTCTCAATCTTCTCTTTCACTCTCCTGGTCAAACAATTATTTGCCAGTTTTCCAGACTCGCATCTGCGCGCTCACCGATTCGGTGTTTTCAAACACACACACGACGTTGATACAAACTATATTAAACGAATAGGGGAAATGTTGGGCTTTGGGTATATCCAACACACAGAACTAAATGAGTTTATGTGATTTTATTCACTATAACATCAATCACTAAAAATATCAGATATTACATAAATTATCATAAGTACACAAATGCAAATAACAAGTTTGGGAGGGGGTGAAGAAGATTGGTATCGACTAAGCCCTTCCCGCTCATTAGACAAAGACAAACCCAGTCCAGAGATAGATAATATCAGGAACACGGGTACGTTAACCTAACAGTAAAGTTAATTACTCTGAAAGAGGTGTTACCAAGTTAGGTATAAGTGATAGAAAAAAAAAACTGTTCTTCCCAGCTGTTCTTCCCTTTACTAAGCAAATGGAAAGGAGGTGGTTTTAAACAGAGTTAACAAATTATCAACTATCCCACTTAAAGGAACAATGTAGGGTATACAGAAAAGATATATGTTACCAGGTAAGCAAGTTAACAAAATGGTCACACAAAGAATTAATTTCCTGTCATTCATACACGCGCTAGCAAAGGCCTTCACTCATCTTGCTCTCACTTACCGATTGTGAAAAAATCTTGCACTCCATAGAATAACACAACAGCAGTTACACCTCAACTAAATGTATGAGTGTTTGTTCAAGTTCTAGCCCCAGATTATCGGGTAGGCGGTCAGCACATAAAAGGATCCCGTAATCGCTGGAAAATGAATCTGTAGTTGTGTCTCTTTTTCTTAATAACAGTTTCTATGGGAGGGCACGGTCTCTGATACCGGGGTGAGGATGGTGTGGTCTATTTGACTATGCCGCGGATAATAAAATTCTTACGCGTGCTGGTACACTTTATCCGTGAGGTATGGTTTAAGTCCAGTGAGAAAACTAGTCACATCACTGTTCAGGAAATTATGAATTATCTCTCTGTGTCAGTAAACTAACAAAGCTCGGGCCAGTGTTCTTCTTCCCGTTACGACTTAAGTTGTTTGATGGTGCGTTAAATTTGTCTTTGGGTGTGCTTTCTTTGCTATAAGTTAGATAGCGGAATTCCAAACATAGAATCGCCTCAAAGATTAAAAATTTACACAGTCTCAACAAGTTCTGCGTCAGGGGAACTCTACACACTGTTTATGCTTTGCTTTGCTTAGATTGATTTCTTTATTGCTTTCTTAATGCTGGGATCGCACAAGATTACGATCACTCGCTTTGCACAGAATTAGAAATCACTGCAAATATATATAAAATCCAGGGGAAAATCTATAACAAGATTTCAATAAAGCTAGTGCTTCTGTAAAGGTCTGGCCAGCGAGTGATAACGTGTCTAGTTCTTCATGGTCTATTTAGCTAAAATGGAATGTAAGTTGAGTGGGACATGATAAACTTGACAACTTATTTGATCTCACGAACTTTTGGGGATCTGACCGCCAAATCAAGAGAAGAAGCCGCCCCCTGGTCTTCGTATCCGCTCGCTGCTGCCCGTTTCGCTTTCCCCCGTTCGCTCGGTTCCTCGATTGACACCGAGACGCGAAATTAGCGGCAAGCAACTGCGTCTCGTATCAGGGAAAACTACTGTCTTTGATAGCGCCGATAGTCTCCCCTTAAGATCCCTCGGTCTGTCTCTTTGATCTCGTCGCTGTATCCTACATGAGTCCCGGTGGAATGCGTTCTGGCAAACGAAAAGTTACAACAAATGTTCAGGGGTTCTAATGTTATGAAAAGCTAAAGGTCCCTTTAAATCATCCATCATATCAGGGAAAATTCACTAGTCAAACTAGACGTACGTCACAATCGTCCCCACTTTTAGACATGAAACCATTTTTCATGTTTTCATTTTTGACAATGGAGGTGACCTGATTGGTGATTTTAGGATGAGTGGTATCTTCAGTTTGCTCTTCTTCCTCTGTAGACCAGTTTCTACTCAGAAAATCAGCCCCGACATTCTGTCTTCCCGGAATATATTCCACTTTGAAAGAATAGACGCTTAGAAGGAGGGCCCAACGCATGATCCTAGCGTTAAATTCTTTATTGGCACCAAGAAATGCTAACGGAGCGTGGTCTGTTTGCACCGTGAAAGATGTACCATAAAGAAACTCATGATGGCGTCTGATACCGTCAATCAGAGCAAGACATTCCCTTTCAACTACGCTGTAGTTCCGTTCCGCTTTATTTAATTTCCGACTGCCATAGGCAACTGGAAATAGCATGTTCAGGTCACTGTCATCGGCTTGAAGCAGTGTTGACCCGATGCCCTGACCTGACGCGTCGACTCTCAGTACAAAAGGTTTCTTGAGGTCAGGCAACCTCAAATGGGGTATGCAGACAACTGTCCTTTCAAAGTGCTATACGCGTGTTCGCACTTTTGATCCCATATGACCTTATCAGGACAACCTTTCTTTGTGAGGTCAGTCAGAGGTGCCGTCAGTCCGTTGAAGTTCTGGATGTACTTCTGATAGTATGCACATAGCGATATGAAGGAACGTACGTCTTTCTTCGTTCGGGGTCTTTTTGCTGCCACTATTTTCTCCACGTTCTTCTTAATAGGCCAACTGCATCCGTGAGAAATAGTGTGCCCCAGGAAGTCTAACTGTTCAAACCCGATGAGACATTTGCTAGGTCTGGCTGTGAGACCCGTTTCCTGTAGTCTCCTGAGGAGCATAGCAACCGTAGCAATATGTTCTTCATAGGTTTCCGATGCAATTAAGATGTCATCCATGAAATTATGGATATGGGGACTTTGCAAAGGTTCTAGAAGCTTCCTCATCATCCTGGTGAACACTCCTGGTGCGTTATGCAAACCGAACGGCATCACGTTAAATGTGTAATGTCCTTCACTAGTGCTGAAAGCTAACAAAGGTTTAATTTCCTCCTTGACTGGTATTTGATAATAACCTTTACTGAGGTCAATCTTGGAGAAGATCTTTGCTTTGCTGAGCTTGGTGAACAACTCAGAAACAGTTTGGAGAGGTTCGGGCTGGAATTCCGTTACAGCGTTTAGCAACCTGTAATCAATGCACAGCCGAACTTCCTTATTGGGCTTCTGCAACAGCACTACGCTCGAGCTGTAAGGAGATGTAGACTCACTGATAATTCCTGCCTGACGCAGCTTGTCTATTTCTCCGCGAAGTGCATCAGCTTTAGCGTACGGGATGGGGTAAACTCTGGTTTGAACAGGGGCCTCGTTTGTTAATTTCATATCAAATTCAATGAGATTTGTTCGACCAGGTACATCCGTTAAAACTGCACTGTACTGTTTTAGTAGAGCCCTAGTTTCTGTTTGTTGTTCTGGTGAGAGATTGTCGCCGAACTTGACATCTTTAAAGGATTCTGTGGGTTTCAGTGGATACTCCATGCAACCATCATCATCTTCCTCGTCTTCCGTTGCTATGGCGACAGCCAGGAGATGCTCGGAGGATGGCACCGGTCTTTCCAAATATTTCTTTAGCAGATTTATGTGGAAGACCTTCTCCTTTCCTTTGATGGAGATCTTGTAGTTGGTACGTGAGATCTTTTTAAGGACGGTAAACGGTCCTTGCCATCCGATGCGAAGTTTATTGCTTCCGGTTGGAAGTAGCAATAGGACTTTCTCCCCCTGGTTGTAGTTCTCTCTCTTTTGCAGCTTTGTTGTATCTTTTAGTAATTTTAGCGCGGGCTTTCTTAAGGTTGGTAGTAGCTAGATCCCATCCTAGCTTTAGCCTTTCCTTAAGCTCAGATACATACTTGCTTGCAGAGACGACTGTCTCGTCAGCCTTCTGGTCTGTCAGGGACCGAAGTAAGGCTTCTAGTGGCCCCTTAATAGGTCTGCCAAATAAAAGTGTAGCTGGCGCAAAACCCGTAGACGCTTGGGGTACCTCTCGGTAGGCGAATAAGGCAGCCGATATATATTGGTCCCAGTCTTCCGGTTTCTCCTGACCCAGCTTACGTAACATCATGGTGAGGGTACCGTTAAAACGTTCCACGAGCCCATTTCCGGCCGGATGGTAGGGACTTGTGTGGATATGTTTGGCCCTCAAGATCTTAAAGATCTCCTCCATTAACAGGCTACGGAATTGGGATCCATTGTCCGTCAAAACTTGTTGAGGGAATCCCAACCGTGTAAAAATTTGCACAAGGGCTTCTGCGACATGCTTGGAATTAGTGCATGGTAGCGGTACGGCTTCGGCCCACATAGTGCAAGTGTCAACTAAGGTCAGGATGAACCTGTTTCTTCTTTTGGTCTTTTCCAGAGGACCAATAATGTCGACAGCAACCCGTTCAAATGGAGTCCCCACTATTGGCATTTGCCCCATAGGTACTGGGGGTGTCAAGTGCTTGGGTGCTACCCGTTGGCACTGGGCGCAGGATTTCACGTACCTGACAATGTCAGAGTTCATTCCTGGCCACCAATAGTGGTTTTTTATTCGCTGAATAGTGGCGTTTTGTCCCATGTGTCCGCTAAAGGGAAGAGAGTGCCCCATTTCTAAGATCTGGTTTCTGTACTGCGTCGGTACTAGGAGCTGGTTATTCCCCGTGTCCGGGTTGCCCGTTCTACGATACAATACACCATCCTTAGAAAAGATGTCTCCGTTGTGTCTGGGGTCCTTAGCCATGGGCAGTTTTTTTAAAGCAGGGCGCCAGAGTAGGGTCCTTTTGTTGCGCCTCCTTCAGTTCGTTCGGCAACAAGTTTGGCGCAGGCTCCCTCTCCTTCTTGGCTTGCCCTCTTGTGGTTACCGCTGCCACAATCGGCTCCTTAGGTCTCCCAATGAACACATATCTACATCCCAGGATAACTGGGTAGATCGGATCATCCATTATGGCCGCTTTAATAACTCCTCTGACAAAGTCAGAGTGTATTTCTACCAGTGCGATAGGAAGCGTCCTGGGTGCATCACTCCTGAAAACTCCACTAAGTTTGACGGTTTCCTCTGTCTCCTGACCGGGTTTGACTAGGTGCCTAGCGACAATACAATCAAAACTTAATCCAGTGTCAAAAAGACAAGTAGTGGAGGTACCGTTCAAAATTACAGTTCCTCGAGTTGAGGGTCGGTCCCCCTCAGGTTGAGAATCACTGACATTGACTCTACCTTTCGAGGCTGTATGCAAACATCCAATGCGGTTTGCACCGGTTTGTTTGCCCTGATCAGACGTTCCTGGTGTAGGGGTCTTCCCTTTTCCTTGACCTTGGTGGCCGCGCTGCCACGTAGGCTTGTTTGGGTTGATCAGAATTGTTGTTGGGGGGGGGTATCGGGTTTTGTAGAATTTCGATTTTTCCTGGGGAGGTTTCTGGGTATTGTTATCTCGTTGGTTATAATGTTGAGAGGAAGTGGAAGAATAGGATGCCTGTTCTAGATTCTGTTTTCGAGATGGCTCATCGGTGGGTTTACGTTTAGTGCTGGGAAGTTCGGCCATTGCATTGCTATAGCGTTCGGCTTTATTGAGTATGTCTTCAAGCCTGACTGCCCCCTGTTCAGCCAAAAATCTACGTGTTTCATTCGACAAAGTGGATTTTATCTGCTCCACAAGAACAAGTTCGAGGAGTCCCTCATATGAAAGAGGTAGGTCAGATAATTCAATGCACTTTGTCAGATAACCCGTGAGACGTGAAGAGAACTGTGGAAATGTTTCCGTGCTCTCTTTTCGGCTGTTTCTGAACAACTGCAGAAACTTTCGGGCAGTCATCTCAAACTGCTGTAGTAAGGCCTTTTTCAACATGTCGTAATCATGTTGATTCGGTCCCAGCTTTGTGTACACGTCATAAGCATTGCCTTTCAGTGACGTTGAAAGTTTGAGCGCCCAGCGGGTACTCTCTAACCCATAAAGATTCGCGAGTCTCTCGAATTTTTCTAGGTAGCTGTCAATTTTTTCGTTAGGGCTAGGAAAAGATTCTAAAGAAAACGACATAGCAGTTAATTGGGCAGATTGAGTACTGGAGAGGTCCATTGATTGAGACTGGGGCGAAGACGGCTCTCCGTTAGTCGAAGTAGAGGCGCCCCGACTCTCTAGAGCCTTAAGCGCCAGTTGATGCTGTCTTTCCTTGTCTCTCTCTCTCTCTCTGCGAGTTTCCATCTCTGCTTCAATTTTCTTCTGTTCCAAAAGACGTTCTTCCGCTTCTTTCTTATCTGCCCTCTCCTGGGCTTCTCTCCTCTCTGTTCTGTTCTTTCTTTCTCTTCCTTCCTCTCAGCTTCTGCTCTCTGTTGCTCCGCCTTCCTCTCAGCTTCGGCTCTCTGTTGCTCCGCGTCATATATTTCCAATTCCTGGTTAATAAACGCGTTTGCAGCTTCTGCATCTAATCCTGCCTCTTTCGCTTCCAGCCTCAAGATGGACCTCATCTTTATCCTCTCTGCCATTGTTAAAGAATAAGATGAAGTATGCTTAGAGAACTAGTAAGAAGAAACGCGAAAGGGAGGAACTCTGAACCGCTACGAGAAAAAAAAAACACAAGTACAAATTTACCTGTGTTACCTCCTACCTGTACTGTGCAAACTTATCGCTGCTATTATCTGGCAATTAAGGCTCTAAACGCAAGCGACTATGCCACTAAATGGTAAGTTACACTGGAAAAGAATCTACTTTTACTAACAGTAGAGAAAAATTTATATTAAAACAATTTAAAAGGAAAAAAAAAAAATTTCCCCTAAATTTTAAATCTCTGACAACAAACTCCGTCCCTAAAGTCAATTATTGAGATGAGACGTTGTTAACTTAATTTTTAAAAATCAGAACAATCCGTCTTTAGCTAAGCTCAACTCTTCTTAACTTCAAAAACCTTAGTGACTGTAAAACAATCACGCAATCCCAGCAACTTTTATAAAGAAAGAAATATAATTATCTCCGCCAGAGGATAATAAAATAGCAAATTTATTTGTTTATCTGTACTTTCTACTGCTGTGGAGAGAAAACAACCTGTAAATATGCTGTGTGGACAACCCAAATACTTAAAGAACGTTTGTCTAGGGGTGTAATTATTTATTTATTTCCCTAATTCACAAAGACAAATCATTCACACTCTACCTAGTTAGACCCAAACTAAATCAGACTCAAAATATCTTTAACCCGGCTATGCGATTGCCTCAAATGTAGCTCAAGATCCCAGAACCAGCCCACAAATATGTGTGCATCAAATGTATCTCAAAATTATCCCAGACGAGCCGGCCAAATATTGTCGTAAATTTATTTTGAGAGAAAAGAGTCGTAGAAATAGTGGTCCGGTTTAGAGTGGAAAATGATGATGGAAAGCTCAGTGATAGAAAATGTAGAGATTTAATAGTTACTTCACAGCGTGCTGGAGGAGAGTAAAGACAGACTTATTTACGACAAATCGTGTCTCTCAATCTTCTCTTTCACTCTCCTGGTCAAACAATTATTTGCCAGTTTTCCAGACTCGCATCTGCGCGCTCACCGATTCGGTGTTTTCAAACACACACACGACGTTGATACAAACTATATTAAACGAATAGGGGAAATGTTGGGCTTTGGGTATATCCAACACACAGAACTAAATGAGTTTATGTGATTTTATTCACTTTAAACATCAATCACTAAAAATATCAGATATTACATAAATTATCATAAGTACACAAATGCAAATAACAAGTTTGGGAGGGGGTGAAGAAGATTGGTATCGACTAAGCCCTTCCCGCTCATTAGACAAAGACAAACCCAGTCCAGAGATAGATAATATCAGGAACACGGGTACGTTAACCTAACAGTAAAGTTAATTACTCTGAAAGAGGTGTTACCAAGTTAGGTATAAGTGATAGAAAAAAAAAACCTGTTCTTCCCAGCTGTTCTTCCCTTTACTAAGCAAATGGAAAGGAGGTGGTTTTAAACAGAGTTAACAAATTATCAACTATCCCACTTAAAGGAACAATGTAGGGTATACAGAAAAGATATATGTTACCAGGTAAGCAAGTTAACAAAATGGTCACACAAAAGAATTAATTTCCTGTCATTCATACACGCGCTAGCAAAGGCCTTCACTCATCTTGCTCTCACTTACCGATTGTGAAAAAATCTTGCACTCCATAGAATAACACAACAGCAGTTACACCTCAACTAAATGTATGAGTGTTTGTTCAAGTTCTAGCCCCAGATTATCGGGTAGGCGGTCAGCACATAAAAGGATCCCGTAATCGCTGGAAAATGAATCTGTAGTTGTGTCTCTTTTCTTAATAACAGTTTCTATGGGAGGGCACGGTCTCTGATACCGGGGTGAGGATGGTGTGGTCTATTTGACTATGCCGCTGATAATAAAATTCTTACGCGTGCTGGTACACTTTATCCGTGAGGTATGGTTTAAGTCCAGTGAGAAAACTAGTCACATCACTGTTCAGGAAATTATGAATTATCTCTCTGTGTCAGTAAACTAACAAAGCTCGGGCCAGTGTTCTTCTTCCCGTTACGACTTAAGTTGTTTGATGGTGCGTTAAATTTGTCTTTGGGTGTGCTTTCTTTGCTATAAGTTAGATAGCGGAATTCCAAACATAGAATCGCCTCAAAGATTAAAAATTTACACAGTCTCAACAAGTTCTGCGTCAGGGGAACTCTACACACTGTTTATGCTTTGCTTTGCTTAGATTGATTTCTTTATTGCTTTCTTAATGCTGGGATCGCACAGGTTACGATCACTCGCTTTGCACAGAATTAGAAATCACTGCAAATATATATAAAATCCAGGGGAAAATCTATAACAAGATTTCAATAAAGCTAGTGCTTCTGTAAAGGTCTGGCCAGCGAGTGATAACGTGTCTAGTTCTTCATGGTCTATTTAGCTAAAATGGAATGTAAGTTGAGTGGGACATGATAAACTTGACAACTTATTTGATCTCACGAACTTTTGGGGATCTGACCGCCAAATCAAGAGAAGAAGCCGCCCCCTGGTCTTCGTATCCGCTCGCTGCTGCCCGTTTCGCTTTCCCCCGTTCGCTCGGTTCCTCGATTGACACCGAGACGCGAAATTAGCGGCAAGCAACTGCGTCTCGTATCAGGGAAAACTACTGTCTTTGATAGCGCCGATAGTCTCCCTTAAGATCCCTCGGTCTGTCTCTTTGATCTCGTCGCTGTATCCTACATGAGTCCCGGTGGAATGCGTTCTGGCAAACGAAAAGTTACAAAAACTAGACGTACGTCACAATGAGGTAGAAGCTTCTTTTGCGCTATGACCTTTTTTTTCAGAATTTCCTGTTTAGCTGTCTGTGTTATTTTTAACATTCTTCTGTAAAACCACTTCTATGTGGCCTAACATGTTTACTTACTTAGTCGTTCCTCTTCTACCGTGAGGTGTAGAGATTTGCCATTCTATTATATCGGCTGTCTTCCTCCTAGCCTTGTTCCACTCCAGTCCCCGGTCCTTCAGAGATTGTCTGATGTTGTCCTCCCAGTTGACTCTGGTTCGTCCTGGAGGTCTGGATTCCTGGCTCTTAGTCTCCCTTACCTGCCTTAGCAGCCGATCTTCTCCCATTCTGCAGAAATGCCCAAACCATCTAAGTCAGGACTGTTCTACTTGGGTCTGCAGGGGTTAGGTTTTTAGGTCATGACGTATCGTCTGGTTGAGGACCATGTCTCTTTTTGTTACTTCAGCCACCTTTCTCAGATATCTCATTTCTGAGGAGTGTTTAACATGCTACAGCTTAAAAACGCTGAGTCCGTTGGAAGTTTAATCACCATAATTGGGAGAGCCCATAATTTGTCAACGTTTTATTTTGGATCGGACTTTAGTTCCGTATATCTCATGGACGTTAGCAAGAGAAAATTGGGGGGGGAGACGCAGATGCAGTTCGATTTCCTCATAAATAATTTTAAAAGTAACATACCAGTAACCGAGTGTCTATAATTCAGACCTCAAGTTTTTCAATATTTGCAGATGATATGGACTTTGTTTCTGGGTTAAACGGGGCGGTCCTCTTCAGAATGAGACAAAACTAATCAACAAAAGTCGCAAGTTAGTATCTTATAAGGGGAGTCTTTAATATACGTGGGAATTAAATATGTTTTATGTCTGTATTTCTTCTGAGAATAAACATGGAAATTGTAAACTAGATGCATTATTTTGAGTCAATTTTGTAGAGAACGTTAAGCTTGATGTTCAAAACGTGTTCCTCTGGCAGGCTGCACATGCAGGTTTCTGAGGATAGAAATACTGTACTGTGTCATCGCACGCATATTCACATACGTTACGCTTTTGTTAAGGTGTTTGATTGTTTATTTAATTTTGCTTTTCTTCTGTCAATATTATGTCTTAATGTAAATATTTCGTCATCATCATCACCATCATCATCACCACACCATCGTCATCACCACCACCATAATCATCATCATCATCACTGCGTATCTTTTTCTCTAAATATTTGTGTTCATTTTGTACGTCCTTCCTACATTGTTCGTTTATGAAATCTCGTTGATGTCCAGATAAAAATAGTCCATAAAGAGCCAATATGTACACAAATAAAGTTTTCCTTCAAGTGTTGTAACATCTAAACTTTGATAGTGAAAAAAACTGTTAGAGTATATGTGGCCGTTTGACCGACCACTTGAGCATTTATTTATACTAGAGTCTAGTCATAATAATTAAATACAAAACTACCATTCACTATAATAAACAAGCAAGATTTTAAAACAAATATAAAAATACTCCAGACAGCTAAGAGCAGGGTAGAGCAGGGTGAAGCTAATTGTAAATTTTGGGTAACAAGCCACGTGACAAATTCGGCGGCAGTTGGCATAGAGACAGTTACATCACGCTTTGAGAACGTGATGTTTGACCAATAACTTATCAAACAGAATAAGCCGCAACCAATAAAAACGTAGCCAGCTCAGCCGCTACGAAGGTTGTCGGCAAGAAATTTTTTACTAGCAGTTTTGGAAAAACGTACCACGTAGAAGGACGTTCAATGTCTATCCAACTCACAGTTGAGGTTTTCAACAAGATGATAATTATTCATCTATGTGCATTTTTGCACAAAGAGGTTTATCCAGATAAATGTGCAAGTAAGTTATTGACCATTCGCCTGTCGTTTTGTATTGCAGCATACATTTATATAAACGAAAACATAATAACACAAGTGAGACAGAAAGAATGGAGGATTTGAAATTGAAAATAGACCAGATGGCTATTAAGATAAAACTGCTGAAAGAAAGCAAATGCGTAGATATGATTATCCAGGACAAAGGACAGGTTGTAGTTGGAGAAGAATTTTGCTAAACATCTTGAATTTTGTATTCTGCACGAAAAGAAGATTAACCAAGATTTATATGATGTACCAAAGGCCTAATTTTTTGTACATTGGTTGTCACTGTTTTGACCAACTTACTGTTGAATAAAATTCATATTTACGGACCAGGCAGTTGAAGAATTATTGATGTTTGGATAACGTAGATGTCATTGTCATTTTTCACAAATCACAACCACTAATGCTCTCCATGCATAACACCTGTAAGAGGAAGGGAACGTGCCTAAAACACAGATAGGGTCTAAGTAATTAACACCTCTGGCGAGCTATAAGCCAGTTCTACCAAGACAGACTTAGACATGTATTAAATAAGAAAAGGAAAAGGAAGTTTTACACAAATAATAACAGGACCACACGGTTACTTATAACTGATTGGTGCCTTAGAACCAGTCTCCCCGCTACATACGCTTACTAGAACAACATAAATATAAGTAGTAAAGGTTACGATCGTAATGTCTTCATCTGGAATGAACGGACTAAACAGCTGAGAAAAAAAAGTGATAGCTAATATTAGTGCATTACAAAACGTATTATTGAATATAACTTTAAAATGCAGACCTTATACCCGTTAATTTAACGGTCGCAAAACTGAAAAACAAAATTCTCAAAATACGATTCAGAAAGTGATGAACTATCTAATCATATATATATATATATATATATATATATATATATATATATATATATATATATATATATATATATATATATATATATATATATATATATATATATATATATATATATATATATATATATATATATATATATATATATATATATATATATATATATATATATATATATATATATATATATATATATATATATATATATATATATATATATATATATATCTTGCACGAAGATTTACAGAAACTATCAGTCGACGCAGAGACCAGATGATATAAATAAATTCAAACATGTCGGAAATTATGGTCACAGTTTGAGAAATACACAATTTTAAATACATAAATAACAGTGATCGGACCGGGAATCGCGGCCTTTAGGGCCTAAGTAATACACAGATTTGATTGGAAAATGTTAAATTCAGTTCATTAAATTGCATACAGAAATAATTGAAACAGGCATCAAATACCACACGAATTTGAGACTACGAATAGCAATCTTTATGTCACAGCTTCGGGAGTAAACCCTAAGTATTAATCTTCAATTAGAGTCCCCAGGGGCATAGTTTAATGTTATTCTGGCAACTCCTGCGACGTCGCTGACTAAACTGCATCGGCTACTGCCGCTCCTTTAACCTAACAGGGACGATGAGAGGGGGAATTACACTGCATATGCAACAGCTTGATCTCCATATATCTGTGCCAAAGAATGCGCCCCGCAGACGATAAGCAGAAGAGAAAAGAGCACGTTGGAAGAAACTCCAGACCAGAAAAGAAGCTCTAGGCTATCAGCTCAAACAATAGTCAGTTAGGAAGCAACTACTACTACTAATACTACTTCCTCTACTACTACTCCTCCTACTAACTGAAAGAATCACAAACTCCTGTCTTCTCCTGATTACAGCTGACTTGGCGTCTTGATAAGTGTCCATATCATTCTATTTATTGGTTCGCTACTTAGTAGATGTGCGTCCGAGCTACAAAGTGGTTAGAATATTTACTTCTCCAAGCGAAGATACATGGTTCGGAATAAAAGGTCTCGTCTCGTTACAGTCTACCCGGCTGTAAAAATGAGTACCTGGCTTTGATTTTGAGTTAGGGAAAGCAAAGGCAGCGAGGAAAAGAAATGACCACCCCACATCATAAAGATGATAATTAGTAATACTGCACTTCCCTACGTATCTGCTATAGGTTTAGCTTTACCTTGCAATAAGACAGACATGACTGGTATAAGGCAGACCAATTCTGACATCCCCAAGGCAGACATGACAGGTATAAGGCAGACCGATTCTGACATCCCCAAGGCAGACATGACAGGTATAAGGCAGACCGATTCTGACATCCCCAAGGCAGACATGACAGGTATAAGGCAGACCGATTCTGACATCCCCAAGGCAGACATGACAGGTATAAGGCAGACCGATTCTGAAATCCCCAAGGCAGACATGACAGGTATAAGGCAGTCATTGCAAGACCTTGAAAGGATGGTACAAGAAATAGTGGCTTGGTATAAATTTGCTGAAGGCCATGCTTCTGCTGAAGGGAAATTATGAGAATGTAGCTGATGCGTAATCTCTGTATTACAAAAACAAAAAAAAAGTATTTATTCATTTCTACTCCTGATTCGCAAGGTGCATCTTCCAGATTTCTTTCAGGTATCTAATTTTGTATGTTGTGATCATCAAGTCATGTGATTCAGTTTTGACCATGTCAGACACTGACAGCAGTAAGTTGGTGTGAGTATGCTACGTATCACACTTTCGCTTTATGCGTGTGTGCCTCAGCAGCAGAGTCATGGGGCAATATTGGACAGTGGGTTTTCGTTTCCTCTTCGTCAGTCTTAAATGTCAAGTATATTATTGTACTTCTACCATAGATAAATGTGCCCCCATGTAGTTTTTGAGGGTCTATTAGAAGAGGACGAAAGAATAGGATCACTGTAACCTAAGGTATGTCGTCAGAGGCAACTAAAGTGAACATGTGCATGGCGCTGGCAACCTGAACATGTAAAATAAGTTGCTACTGACAGAACCGGCCCATGGGGTTTTGAAGGTGGCGCGGTGACTTTTTTGCGCCCCCCCCCCCCCCTTCCTTTCCGTGCTGTACTGTATTATTTTTTAAGAGGGTCAATTTCATACTGTTGAGTTTGATCACACTATAATTTCTGCAGTTCTTATGTTTCTGCGCCCCTCTGAAGACTACGCCCGGTGACAGCCCAAGAGCCGACTCTGGCTACGTAAACCACCAATAAAAGAGCATGGGGCGCTGAGACCCAGGCTTCCTCCAAGAGACGAGCCGTGGTGCTGACTCCGTACTCAGGAAGGAACAAGAAAGGAAGTTACTGAATGTATGAATGACTGAATTCTCATTTTGACACGTTCAAACAAAACATATGGTCACTCAGTTATATTATGGTGCATGTCGCAATTTAAAACGACCATATCGTTTGGCAAAACGATGGCCTTTACTGTGAACGATATCAACAAGTAAGTACCATCTCCGTTATGTGAGACTACCTGTTATTTGAAGTATGGCACCGCTAACGTGTGTGACAAAACGGGGCGGCCAAAGTCGATCTTTGTTTCACTCCGGCAGTATGGGTACATTTGTGGTACTGATTTTTATTATGTGCTCTCAATTATCGCACTTTTCTTTCTTTCTTTCTTCGTTATTTTTCTGCTATGTGTAACAGATATTTGAGTATTGTCGAATTACTTGACACTCCATTTAAGTGATAATAATCACATTTGCTTGACGCTACCCAGATTTGCTGAGATAATTACTCGCAGTCGCGAGGTAGCGGCACAGCTTGTCTAAGATTAGCACAAGATCTCATGTACCAGCGGAAACGTATGACATAAGCGTTTCCTGTCCTACTTGGAATGACAAGAATACTTTCTGATAAAGAAATGATGGTTACATTTTGAACACGCTGTTGTATGAGTTTATCGATCTGTCTGTAAGTTTGTACACAAGGGCATGGGACATCTTATTACCATATATGGGAGAGTTGAACTCTGCCTTACGTTCAACATTATCCGATGCCGGAATATTTTGAAATTATCCCATAACCCGCCCGTTTGAATATGATTGGAGTTTTTTGATAGCTCATAACAAACAAAGGCGTGGGAAGGCAGGGAATATAATCTGACCATTTTCTCAAGCTATCTCACTTGAGAAATCGCTCGCCAGGACACCAGACTGCCACAGTAAAGAATTAGAATTCAGAATTCCTTCTTAATATACCGGACACCTTTTATTGGAGTATTTATCAGGACTTACAATATAGCCATGGAAATCTCTAACATTCTAAATAAGGAAACCGGGACTGAGGAAACTGAAGGACCACACACGAAGTCAGAGAGGGGACTTATTAAAGTAACGACACCCTAGACGCGTGTAAGAGGCCGATTCAAGTCTTTTTTATTCATCTGAGCAAAAACGTATGTGAGCCAGGATTGACGTAAGTTGTGATTTACATTTCATATTTTATTACTAACATGTGAACTAACATATATATGTATATATTACCATGTGAAGTTTAATATGCGAAACTAGCTTGTGGATGTCAAAGTCATTTGAAGCTGGCAACCTCAGCGTATAGAATGATGATTCATGAACCACCACTGCACGGGCTGGTGATTGCTTTATTGATAGTTTTGTAACGGGAACTAAAAGCATAAAGTAGTTCCAGGTTCCCTATGGAGCAGGGAGGGAAAGATGAAATAAATGATGTACATTCTAACTAAAATACTTACATCTTCAAAGCAGTGTAAATGTCCCTATAAACATAGGCATTTTAAAAGTAATGTACATTTCAAGCTTTAAACCAGTGTAAATGTCAATGTGAAAATATTCATTTTAAAGTAATGGAAGTTTCAAACTTTTCAATCAGTGTATAACATAAATGAAAACATATTCAATTTATATTGTGAAATCTTTTTAATCAGTGGTGATGTATATGTAAAAAGACTCTATCTGTATTGTTAACCTTTTCATTTAAATATAAAGTAACTATGAAAGCTATTCTATTTAAATGTAACGACAGTTTTATCCTGAGGAATTAAATTTAATTCTCATCGAGGGTAAAGTCTGAGTAATTGGGATGGTGGTATGGGAAGATAGGAACCCATAACTATGGGGTGGAATACGCCATACTCTGAAGAGCGTTTCGTTCTATTCTTTTACCATAGTTATTTGTGGTACCAGCAGAACGTACTATCTCTGGATCAAGAAGGGAACAGTGGCCTAAGCTTTAAGACAAACGACCCACTTGGTAGACTCTCCTTGACAATTGTTACACCCAACTACCTTGACCAGGACGAGCGTAAGCAGCGTGAAAAGAACCAACCCATAAGAAGGAGCAGAACCGCCATTGGCAGCTAAGTTAGGTTGCCACTTGAACTTCTTGTAACACTTCACGATCTTTAAAGACCATGATGATAACTTTTCTTGATCCATAACTATTCATATTATTTTCCAACTGTTAAAACCTAAAGTGATTCTTAAATTTCGTTATTTGTTATGTTATAAATTTAACTTCAATTTAATCATTTTAAAGTTACTGCATGTTTGTCTCAGTCAATTTACTACACACACTCTAAACAGAGCTATACTAAAATATTAGAATTCCACTGAGTAAATCAGGGGTGGGGGCTTAAACGAGCTGAACTTAAGAAGTGCTTAGATCTTTCACAAAAGCGTCTGCAGAATTACAGAGTTAACATACTCAGCCAAAGCAGTATTTATCTCGCTTATTCTGAATATCTTGAGAAGACTCCCTGGAGATAGAAGCGTTTTGTTTCTTCATTTACGTATCTGCCGAGAGTGATCTTGTGCGAAGGTAGATACCTTTGACGCCCATATTAGATACTCTTGAGTTTTGGCCACTGTTGGACCACTACTGCAAAGCAGGAGGGGGGGGGGGGGGATTCAGTCACAACTTGCCTATAAACACTGCTGGTTAAATGATTGTAGCATCAGACATCCCTATCGCTGTCGCTATCCGTTAAATCTACACTAATCCAAACTAGTGGTGAAAGTGAAGTAACATTAATTGCACAGATAACATTGATAATTATTTATTATCTGTCACGGTTAAACATGACACATCGTTTGATTTATTTGAACTAATAATACAACAACTAGTGAACAGAAAGAAACATTTTTATACATCACTTTTTAGTTATTTTAATTGTCTAAATAATTTTACATTTACTTCCCTTAAGCGGGAAGTAACTCTCTTTGATTGTCTAATTAGATCAACTAAAATTGTTGCAACAGTTCCAAGGGCAGAGCAAACAAACGAATGTACACAATTATTATAATCGTTTGAGAACTTAAAGGATGCTATAACAATGCACACATAATTAACACGTTTATCTACTATTTATTCCGGGGGAAAAAAAAAATTTTTTCTAACGATTCCTTAGTTTCTATATTAACTTGAATCCTTCCAACTGGGAGGTAAATAGGTTTTCTTTGCCATTGTTTCCCATCACGCCTAATGGCGTCTTTAGGGCAACGGCAAATCAATCCATTTGCTGTTGTTTCCATAATCAAAGTGACTGGCAAACGGGTGATCAGCCCGTTGTGGGGTCAGACTACATTAGGGTTTTTTAATAGGAAATTATTTTTACCCATTTTGTATTTAAAGCAGCTTCCAAACGCAAGCCAACTACTTTATTATTTGTTCAACTGCATGCAAAACTTCAGGTCTTTACGTAATTAAGAGTTATTGTTACATCGACACCTCTGCAGTGTTTACGCAATAAAGATTATAACGCAGTGGTCTTCGTAATTGTCGGCTTCATATACCCTAACCGTCCGGTTGGCAGGGTGGTTAGAGCGCTGGCCTCTGGCAGCAAAGGCAATGACCTCAAAACACTGAGCTCTCTCCGCTCCAGTCTACCCAGCTGTAAATGTGCACCTGACTCTGACCTTGGCAAAGGAAAGACAGCTAGGAACAGAGCTGGACCTCATATAGTGAAGTCTCTAACATTTCACTCCCTTACTGCAGCATCTGCTATCGGACGATCTTTACCGTTGTACCCTGACACCAGGTGTTGCTAAACTCATGCTTCCAAGAAATCTTAATGCTCAACATATAAAACTTGATTTAAATTTTCTTTTTTCATCAGTATGACCACTTAGAGATCAAATACACGTTACAATTATCATCATCTTTTAGAAAATATAGAGTACATGTGACTAGTTCCCTTCCTAGTTGCCTTTTGCTTTCCCTATCTCAAGAGCAAAGTCAGGAACCCATTTGCAGCTGGGTAGACTAGAGCTTGACCCTACCAGGTTTCTATCATGGAACCTGGTTACTGCCGCGAGAGAAGTGCATTCTTACCCTTAAGCCAGTGACACGCTCTTGCCACAATTATTCTCACAAATTGGTTTTTTCCTTGCGTGTGCTTTTTTTCCAGATCCAACTTCAGTGATTTCTCACTAAGTATTATTTGGTAGCTCGGTAAAGTTAAACGCTGACATCAGTGGTACTTATTCATTGTAGCGATATGGCGGCTTGCAGATCCTAACAACCCCAAGAGCTATGCCAGCGGGAGTTT
This sequence comes from Oreohelix idahoensis, assembly GCA_024509875.1. Taxonomy (NCBI): domain Eukaryota; kingdom Metazoa; phylum Mollusca; class Gastropoda; order Stylommatophora; family Oreohelicidae; genus Oreohelix; species Oreohelix idahoensis. The sequence goes on from JAMPIV010018465.1 coordinate 20,488, forward strand.
TACTCCTGGTAGGTTTAACCAAGCTGGATAGGTCTGTGCGGGTAGGGGTCAGACAAATGCTGGTACCCTGGTCCTCCAGGTTGGGGGTTTTAGTATATGGCCGATGTCACATAATTTTTTGGGGTCGATCTCTGCTTCACTCCTGCAGCAATCGGTTACACACACACACACACACATATATATATATATATATATATATATATATATATATATATATATATATATATATATATATATATATATATATATATATTGCCACAGTAATATTGGTATCTTCTTCTTCGTTCACCCTCAGATGTCAACTTGAATAAGTTCAAAGAAAGCAGTGGTCAGCCTGAGGCTGTTGATATCTCCGTAGATTTTCTCAAGGAATGGTACTGGTAATGGTCATATGCGTGAATATTGATATGAGAAAATTGCTAAATGGATGTCCAAGTCATATGAGGCTGGCAACCTCATCAAATAGAATGATGAATTAATGAACCACCACTGCAAGGGCTGGTGACTGCTTTGTTGCTAGTTTCTTAAAGAGAACTAAAAAAGCATAGGTAGTCCCAAGTTCCATATGGAGCAGGAAGGGAAAGATGAAAGAAATGATGTACATTCTAATTATAATTTATAATTTCCACACCAGTGTAAATGTCTATTTAAACATATTCACTTTAAAATTAATGAAAGTTTCAAAGCTTTTCAACCAGTGTAGATGTAAATAAAAACATATTTAATCTATATTGTGAACACTTTCCAATCAGTGTAGATGTTAATGTAACCATATTCTATCTATACTTTCAACCATTTCATTTGAATGTAACGTAAATATAAAGCTATTCAATTTAAATGTAAAGAAAGTTTCCTCTCGAGGGATTAAGTCATGACTGTTCTACTTGGGTCTGCAGGGATTAGGTTTTTAATCCATGACGTATTCTCATCGAGGGTAAAGTCTGAGGTAGATGAGATGGTGGAATAGGAGAAATGGTCCCATAACTATGTGTCGGAAAACGCAATACTCAGGGGAGCGTTTTGTTTCTATTCTTTTACCATAGTTGTTGGTGGTAGCAGATGAGGGTACTATCTCTGGAACAAGAAAGGAAAAGTGGCTTGAGCTTAAAGACGACGGACCAACCTTGTAGACACTCCCTGATATTTCTGGGAACGTGCTGTGCCCTACAACCTTGACCAGCGTCGAGCGTGATCAGTTTACCAAGAACCAAACCGTCATAAGGAACAGGACCGTCACTGACAGCTAAGTAACCCAGAAAAGCTGCCAAGTGGCCTCCTTTAAAAGCTAACCTACGATCACAACAGTGATGATAAACGTTTATAAATAATTATTCATTTCTTTAAAACTTGTTAAAACCTAAATGACTATTAAATCTGTTATTTGTAAAACTACAAATTTAACGTCGATTTAATCATGTTGAATGTACGGCATGTTTGTCTCGGGCAATTGACTAAATACACTCTAAACAGAGCTATATCATAATAATAAGAATTCCACTGAGTAAATCAGGGTGAGGGCTTGACGAACTGAAATTAATAATTGCTTAATTCTTCATAAAAAGCGGCGGACCGATATACGTTAACAATTGCCCTGCCAATGCAGCATTGTTTTTGACTTCGGAAATATCTTATAAACACTCATTTGAGATAGAAGTATCATTATCCTTCTATCTACAACTCTGCCAAGAGTAATCTTGTGCGAAGATAGACACCTTTGAAGGCCCATATTAGATACTATTGAGTTTTGGCCATTGTTGGACCACTACTGCAAAGCAGACACCCCTGTCTATATAAAATATCTTATTCGTTACGGAAACAGCAACAAATTTTTAAAAAAACTTTGATACGGGACAGTCATCCGGAGTCTCATGCTCGTATGACTGTCATTGGTGAAAGCCGAAAAGAAGGCGCTGGGATGAAAACGGAAGCCCGGATCGTAAAAAAACAAAACACGAATTGGATTCTGGAATGTCCGAATCATGAATGAGGATTGTAATCTGAGGCAGATCACAGCAGAGATGAGGAACTACTGATTACATATCCTGGGAATAAATGAGAGCAGATGGACCGGGAAAGGGAGGATAAAGACAGCAACAGGAGTACTGTACCCTCATAGAGAGGAGAAAGAACACAATGAAGGAGTAGCCATTATCCTAAAGAAAAAAATAGAAACCCATTAACAACAAGACTGAGAGGGAGATTCACCAACACCACAATAATACAACGCTATACACCAACACATGCTCAGTTAATATTTACAGAGAAGCACGGCTTCTTACGGACAGTTCAGAAGCGCCAGTCAGACCACACGGGTTCTGTTTGCTGACAAGGGAGATGGATCAGCCATCTTGATATTGATGTACCATTGCATCGAGTAGATGAAGTCGATGGTCTGATGTTAGCTAGATAAGGGCAGCAGAGAATAATGATACCTGGTTAGTCCACAGAGGTAGTATGAACGAATTTTTAAGATAAAAATTCGTCAGATGAGAAATTCGTTCGGGCAGCGACATAGAACATAGTGTTGATTGATAACACTAGTCAACAACCAAAATGTACCAGAAATGAAAATAGCTGATCTTAACTAATTTTGGTGTGCTGAAAACGAAAATGACATTAAAAAATGTTGATTGGCTCTAGTTTTCAAGATATATGCTACTAGTTTATTTAATTACGGTCAATTTATATAAATGACGCAACTGTTGTGGGCGATTGCATAATTTTTTCTATTGACCAATAAAAATGTAACTAGAAGTTGATGATGCAATCCTACCTATGATCACATCACCTTTGTGTATAAATATCTTATCTCTGATAAAATTTGGCCATTAGTTAGTGCATTTGTCCTTATCAAAAGTATCGTAGTTAGAAATGCCTAGGACATGTGTGAACAGTGCTAATAATTTCTGTTATATATGTGGTGAGGTGACATTTGTATCACAAAAATGAAATATAACTAAAGTGACTAAGAAGGCGTACAGTTTGTATTTTGGCTGCAGAATAGGAGATCAAGATAAGAGCTGGGCGCCACACATATGCTGCAATACATATGTAGCACATCTTAAACTGTGGTTGACTGGTAAAAGGCAAGCTATGCCTTTTGCAGTCCCAATGATTTGGAGAGAGCCCACTGATCATCTCAACAACTGTTACTTTTGCATGGTCCCTCCAATTGGGAAAGGCATATCAAAGAAGAAAAAATGGACTCTGGAATATCCAAACATCCCCTCTGCAATACGTCCGGTACCACATGGCGATGACCTACCAGTTCCCAACGTGCCAGAATCATTTTCAGCTGCTTCCACTGATGAAGAAGAGGACATTGCTGGTCTTGAACCATCAACCTCAAGCGATCCAGATTTTGAGCAAACTACATCCACTAAACCACACTTAATAACCCACGGTGAACTGAATGATCTTGTAAGAGATCTGAATTTACCGAAGAACAAGGCGGAGCTTTTGGGTTCCAGATTGCAACAGTGGAATCTCCTGGCAGAAGATGTTACAATTTCTGTGTATAGGAACCGCCAGAAGCCGCTCATTACAATCTTTTTCAAAGAGGGTGACCTTTCTGCGTGCCACAACATTTCTGGTTTAATGGCAGCCCTCAAAATCAATTACATACCAGAAGAGTGGTGGCTTTTCATTGATTCATCCAAGACGAGTCTTAAAGCTGTTTTGTTGAATAATGGTAATGTGTTACCGTCAATTCCAGTTGGTCACGCAGTTCATATGAAAGAAACTTATGAAAACATTAAGCAGCTTTTGAAGTGTATAAACTACGATCGTCATCATTGGTCACTTTGCGGGGACTTAAAAGTGGTCGCTCTTTTGCTTGGACTACAGGGTGGATACACCAAGTACTGTTGCTTTCTCTGTGAGTGGGATAGCCGTGCACGAAGTGATCATTACATCAGAAGACATTGGCCAATCAGGCAGTCATTGCAGCCTGGCAGTAAGAACGTTGAGAATCCAACACTTGTCGACACCAGCAAGATTTTGTTGCCACCCTTGCACATTAAGCTGGGTCTCATGAAAAACTTTGTCAAGGCAATGGAGAAAACAGATGAGGCTTTCAAATACCTCATCAGAAAATTTCCAAGACTGAGTGAAGCTAAAATAAGAGAGGGAGTATTTGTTGGTCCGCAAATTCAAAAACTTCTTCAAGATGACGAGTTTCTTTGCGTGCTGCATGGCAAGGAAAAAGCAGCATGACTAGCATTTAAGTCAGTGGTGGACAATTTTCTTGGAAACAACAGATCTGATAATTACAATGAAATTGTAGAAAATCTCCTTCTGAAGTATAAGAGTCTTGGATGCAACATGTCTTTGAAAATTCATTTTCTGGATTTCTTTACGTCAAACTGTGAAGCGGTCAGTGATGAGCATGGTGAACAATTTCACAGGACATTGCTGCTATGGAGACAAGGTATCAAGGCAATTGGAGCCCTTCAATGCTTGCTGATTACTGTTGGACTGTGACAAGAGACACCTCATCGATTGACTACAAGAAGCAAGCAAAGAGAGCTCGAACAGCGACTGAATAATGACCAAATGGGTTCAAATGTTCCTTTTTAAAACATGATATGTGAACTTTAAATAATTTTTCTTATTTTTTCTATCATTTTATGTTGAAATATCAATTAATTGAGTATGTAACCACAATTTTTATAATGCTAAAGTAGAAAGACTAGCTGTTCACCCCAGAGAATTAAACAAGTATACATTATTTGTATTACTGTAATGTAAATTCATCATTTAAAAAAAAAACCAGAGCCAATTTGTGAATTTCATTATGATATTTGAAATCAGCATGTCAAAATCAATAAGAAATGGTATATTTAATTTCTGGTACAAATAAATTTTGAAAATTTGTTGACTAGTGTAATAGGTAAAGTTCGCCAGTTATTGAGGTCAATAACAGTACGCTGTGACCAGGAAACGTTTTCATACCCCGAAGTTGTCCAGTTTCCATTAAGATCCATAACTTGAACAGTCACAGTGCTCGGTAAAAGTAATTATGAGCAGGTGTAACAAGAAATAGAATTGAAATAGTCAGAGGTGATAGATCACGGTGTCGAGAAACATTCCATGACCATAACGTTGGGATAGCTTGTATGAGACAGATAATGTGTGGCAGGAGGTATTTACCTTGCAGGATCTGTTGCTAGGAATTGAACTATTATATTTATTTCGCCACGTGTAAATCTTGTAAATAAAAATATAATTTGAGTCGAGGACTTCATGTCACATATATTGATAAATGTCAGTACATGTCGTGTGACCACACTGCATGTCTATGTAATTGTCGTCCAACACTGAAGACAGGAACCTGGGAACAGAAGGTTGTTTACAAACATAGCGAAGTGTGGGCAGCCTGCCACACTATATACAATATTATCATGGTAATGGGAGATCTCAATGCGAAAGTTGGAACACACAGTACATATAATGAAAGAGTAATGAGGAAATGCGGCAGTGGAACAGCAAATGAGAATGGGGATAAACTAATAAGCTCCTGCAGCATTAACAACTTGGTCATTGCAGAAACTTCTTTTTCCACATAAAGAAATACACAAGTTAACATGGGAATCACCAAACGGCCAAAAGAAAAACCTATGCAGACCACATTAAGATCAAAAGTAGTTGCAGGCATTCATTACAAGACGTCCTTATGGAATGCCAAGCTGCATAGCTTGTACTATAAAAAGCCTCTATTCTAACTTTACATGCAGTGTTGGGTTGAGCAACATAACTTTTGAGGTGAAGTCAAGAGTACGACAGGTATGCCTCTTTTCAACAACTTTATTTTTAACAATCATAGACTGGGTGATGCGCCAGACAGCTGAGGTGTGACGTAGAATGGAAATATTGATACAGTAATCTGACAGCCTTTGCTTTCCCATTTAGTGTGTACCATTGGCTAAGCCAAACCACGCAATTTTCTGTTTGCATGACTCACCTTTGAATCCACGCCCTTTTTCTGGGAACATAACAACAGAGTTGTTTACCAACTTTTCGCAACCTGCCAGTCTTAACAGGGGAGCGAATCACGTTAATTACCAGAGTTTCTCACGCGAGCTGTTTGCCAATTATCGGTTATTAGACAGATGCGCATAGAAATAACGGACTGTTTGAAGAGATACAGGGGCGATACTATTTTCCCGACCACCTTTGATGTTCGTATGTTTCAGGGGGAGGTAAATGATTGATCTGCGGAAAGGGGACGTAATCTAAGAGATGCTCGTGCACGGCCAAGTCTTCTGGTGTCGGTCAGCATCGCTGAGCAGAATGAACGAACAAACCTTTGATCCGGGAAACGCAGTTTTCTGATTTCTCTAATATACAGAAGGTGTGAATTGTAACATCTTCTAGTGATAATAACACCATGATCTGTATATATACCGCGCTGTCTCAAATTCAGTTATTAGAGTCGCTCAGAAATTCTTGGATAATCTAAACACGCCAGACTAGAACCATTCTTAGCTTACTGTGTTAAATTGTCTCGTGGGGATTTCATTTTCTGATTTGTGGTAATTTAAATTGTGCTTAGGTGTTAAAATGTGTTAAGTTTACCTTTTTTTATTCACTATGATTCCCTAGCGTTTAAAATTAGTGAAATAACCTAACGCATAGATATTTCTTGCCAGTCGTTCAGTGTAATGTAATTTCAAACACCCCACTTTTCTTACACAAGAAGATACGGCTTAGCTGCATGAGATTATTACGCGTGACGGATGAGTGACCGAATAGAATTCGCATTATATTTCATTGTGTGAAATTATATAAGTGACTAGAGTTAATGTTATGTGACAAAGCAATAGACGCCGACAAATAGCTAGTAGTGACAGGCGATTTTTGTTAAAGTGCGCGTACGGATAAATTAAATAATAATTGACTTTGTGAGCTGTTCATTTTCTCGCGGGCAATAACGGGGGAGGGCGCATACCATTTTTCCCGACATGCCATAGCGGAAACCCTACGGGTGGATAGGATAGTAGCAGTTTTTCATAAATGTTCTTTTCTTCCTAATATAGCACCTGATCAAAACCAGCGGCCAGCGGTCTTACTTACCAGTACAATTATTATTATTTTGGGTCTTCGACTTTTGGACTAGTTCGATCCACTTTCTTCATTCAGTGAAGGATTAATGTTGTCTTCTTCATGGCTACAAGTCCCAAGTTCCTTCGTGAACCGGTTGGGCCCAAGAGACCAATAAACATTAAGATTAAATCGTAGCTGGACTTTACATTACCCAGAATAATTTATTCAATTTTTCCAGCCCACTGGGCATACGAAAGAACATATATTCTGACGATTGACAGCCGTAGCATCGGAGTGATCCAGAAAACTACGCTGTTTCAAATCGGCACTCACCATAGAGCCAGCCTATATGATTTACAAGCACCATCAGTTTTACATATTGTAACATTTGTCTTAGCAACCAGATGCTTATGAATACGGGATTTACCTTTCTCCTTTTGCAACTGTGAACGTCCAGGGCACGTCTTGCTCAGTAACTATTCGCAGTGACATTTTGTTGTCATCCAGGAAAAATTAAACCACCAAATTTGGCGTCCACCTTGTAATTATTTTTCGATATAGGCTGGACTGGGGCCATATTTGGGCAACCCACCTGATAGTATAGGTTCAGGAATTATTGTAATTTTTCAAGGGATACCAACACCACGAGTGGGTAAGCGAGATTGTTTATGACCACAGATGACAGAGAGAGAGAGATAGCGAGAGTGAATATTTTCTTTTGTTACAATCATTGTACTAACTTCTTTTTTTTATTTCGCTAAACTGAGTACTTTACTGAATAGTAATTTAGTGGGGAACTTGTTCTTCATAGTCTGTTCTGTAACCTAGTGCTTATCTTTGACCTTTGGGTTTTTAACTTCTTTTGGGATCCTTTCTCAACAAGGGGAGGGCACTTATTCGGTTATTTTCATATATCTGTAAACATGATTTTATTGATTTATCTATATGTTTGATGTTGTAAAAACTTTAATGATAATAAACAACAAAAAGAACTTGTGTGTTGATCAGACCCATACCCAATTGACCATATTTTTTCACGTTTTGTGTGTCTTGTTGTCACATAATTGTGTGTGAATGTGTTTAGTTAAACTTATCTTTCTAGAGATAAGAGGTCGTATAGATAGGCTGGACTAGAGAAACTTTTCAGTCCAGAGACTAAAAATCTAAAAATTTACGACATGAAGGTAGTACAAGAGGAATTAGATGGACAACGTTTTCTACACTGGAAGATCTGGAATGTGCAAATGACATTGCACTACTCGCACATTCACTATATCAACACATCCAAGAAAAACATAGCCTGAATAAGTATAGCCAGCAGTCTAAAGAAGACAGAGGTCATGACACTTAATGTGGGTAGTCCTGAGCCCATAACAATAAAGAACCAGAAGCTGGAACAGATGGACAGGACACATTTATATACCTAGGATGCATAGTAGCACCAGACGGCGGAACAAGCAAGGACATCAACAACAGAATGAATAAAGCAAGAACAACCTTTGCTAGTCTAAATAACATCTGGAAGTCCTCTCAGTACGGCACAAACAATAAATTAAGATTATGCAAGAGCTGTATACTTTCTGTGTTTCTCTGTGGTGCGGAATGCTGGAGAGTAACAGGGAAGGAAATGTCGAAATTGTCCTACTTTCACAGAATCTGCCCAAGGAAAATGCTCCGAACCTTTTGACCGAATACCACCACCAACCAAGAACTACTTACTCGGAGTAACCAAGAGGACTTCCACACAATCGTAGCTGGCAGACTCTGCAGTTGGGTTGGCCGCGTCCTCAGAAGAGACCCCGATGTCATCAGAACAGCTATGTCATGGATCCCTGAAGGACAGCGAAAGAGAGCCCGACCAAAAACAACTTGCCGGAGAACTGCGGAGGCCGAGATGCAAAGAATGAACAAGAGCTGGGGCACTGTACGAAGGATGGCCATTGACCGAGCAACGTGGAAGCAGTTTGTTGCTGCTCTGCAAAAGGCCACCAGGCGTGATGGCTCTGATTGCTTTGACAGTCGGCGGCTAAGGATCAGAGAAGAAGAAGAAAAATGTTAAAGGATTATAATAATTGGTAACAATTTTAAAGTTACAATACTTATTATTAAACAGTAAAGTGATCGCCCCTTGCCAATTTGGCGACTTAATGTTTTCACGGCAGCAATTTTCTAAATTTCTTTTAGAAACTAGTCAAACAGAGAGACCACACTACTGCCTTGCAGGTAGGCTGGGGACAGTCAAAGGCTAAGGAAGGCAACCCAACATAAATACGTGTTGAAATCCGATGCACTGGGCAGCTGGCCTAACAAAACAGTGCAACTTACGCCACCTGATGATGACGTCGTTAAAAAGTAAGCGCAATGTCGCTAGCCTCGTAGAGTCCCGCGGATACACAGAGGCAAAGGGCAAAAATAACTGACAAAGCCCCCAAAACACTCAGCTGTCTGCAGTGGACGGAGTTCGCAACAAAAAAGTACACCTAACAAATCGTCTATATAAAGACCAAATAAATGTTGCCTGCATTTAAGAGACTCATTTCAACAGCAACCACAGATTTTCAGTTAAAGGATACCATGCCTTCTAAGACGGGCACAATAGGAGGTGTTCTGCTACTAACGCGAAATTCTTTACGAAGCTTCGAAGTATCCCTGAACCTCAACAATCAAGCTGAAATAATTGGGGTGGACATAACAATCAATGAAACGAGCATCCGTGTTTACAATCAGTGTGCTTAGCTGTGTAGGAAAATTGATGGAGCGCATAATTAATTCTTGACTAATGTGGCATTTGGAAGAAAAACACATTGTGGCCCCCACAGGAAGCATAATTCAGACAACACAGATCAACTGAATGTGGTGAAGTGGGATGTTATAAATATGTATAGGGGACTTAGTGTACTGACTGAGATCAGCTGTGAAGGTATATATATCTAATAAGAGTAGTGTATGATATATAACCTTACTTGCTGCCACATATGTATACCTCAGTCAGAATTATTCTGGAATAGTGTGATGACTACGTTGTATGTCTAGGGTATGTGTGTGATGAAGTGTAAGTCATAACAACAACAGACAGATAAACAATTTAATTTATTCCACCACACTTGACAACACTGTGACACTCACATACATATAACACTCTAAAGGATATCTTAAAGGAGTCACTGATAACTTTTCAAATAACAATATGTATTCATTGCTGTTATGAATGAATATGTGTCCTGATTCAAATACAAAGGGAACCAGGAATCACAATCAATTTTTACTTACAAGTTATATGTACAGAATTTATCAATATGAATATTGTAATGACATATATTATTAAAAGTATCCTATGTGTGTCAGTTGTGTAGTAATAATATGAGGTAATACTGGTTTTGTTTTGTTCAAGCTCTGTTGGTATTTGTCATCATGACTTCAATAGTTTGTCTTTATTGGACCCAGTATTGGAGATGTTCTCAGTTCCTGATATTAAAACAATTTAATTCCCCTCTTAATGTTATTTTTACAATGTCATTTTAAGATGGGGGTACATAATTTTGAGCTCAGCTGGCCACATCAGCTTATCTTGCGTGATGGCGGCAGGAAAAGACTCCTCTGCTCGATTTCTCCCCTGGGCTCTGGAGACACCTCACTGATAGCTAAATGGACCAAGGAGTATGCTGTCCGACTCTGGATTCAGCAAAGCTCTGACCAGGTGCTGCTCAATACCATCAAGACCACGGTCCCACAATTCATGGAAACAAACACAGATACGTTGATTAGCAATGAATTCTGGCACAAATACTGGCACAAATTCCCATCTGCTTATGTTCCAGGCTTTTATTTAGCAAAAATATGAGCTGGCTTCAACGCACTGTTGCTTTATCAAGCTTATTTGAACTAGTGGTCTCGAACTAACGCTCCTAAGTGGGTATATCAGCGAGTCTGGCCAATGGAGCCACGTTTCGACAAGTGTTTGAAAAAATTTTACCTTCCTACGTCTCCCCTAACAACCAAAGATAGTATTTATAGTCCGACCAATCGTGTTTAGTCTTATATTTGTTGCGCTCCAATCAATTTGGAGTTTACATGGTAGGCTATTTCCGTACGCAAGTTTTTTTCAAACACGTTATAAAAAAATTTTATGAGCAGAAATGATTTCATGCTGTCAGGCATCCCCACTATTTTATTTTGGTTATAACTTGTTAATTCCTAGACTATTTGCGTAACGTTTTACATATTCTTTGTCAGCAAGCCCTAAGGAACCCAAATATACAAATTTAAAAGAGCTAAGTGGCTGCGTTCAAAATATGCAATTTCTTCTACCTCCTGTTTCGAAGATGTGCTGTCTGGGTACTGTAATGTTTTCAAACGTAATCCCATCTATTGTCATCTTTCTAATAAGCGTTTTTCAGGATTTAAAAACCTAACTCTGGGAAGGTTAGTGTTTTTATCACTGTCCGTCCGAAAAAGTTAGTGCATGTGGCCTTACACGCGTGATAGTAGTAATTGTGTATCGCGCGACGCGTGTTTTGTGCATTGCACGTGTTTCGGCTTTATGCCTCTCCTGATTTTCTCTCTATCCTTTAGTCCATCTGTCTTTAGTTACGCCGTGTATAAAATGGAATGAATGAAATATTAAAATTAGGTCATTGTTCAGCTTGGTATCTCAATGTTTTTGCAAGAAATACAGCACACGTTTCATTGAAGAACGCGGGTAATAATATAGTAGGCTTTTACTATCAACGTGAAAGCGTTACAATTTGCAGACGAAGCATAAAACAAGGGGGATTTCGAGTACAGTTATTGTGACAGCACTGTTATTTTACCATTGCTCTTTTCTTTATTAGAATTTATTTGTTAGGCTTTATATTTACCTGATAATTTATATATGTGGATTAGAATATTTCACGACACCTCCCCTCTTAAAACAGACATTTCATGTCAGTCCTTTATTCTATATACACATAGATAAATGTAAGTCAACTTGACTTTACTCTGCTGTGGTGCTATCAGGGTTTTATGTAGTTGGGTCCATTCAGAGTAGGCATTACTCATGAAATCTGCCTCAGACTTCTACAACCAATAATATATTTCGGTTATGTTACTGAACAGCCGCAAGTGTGAGTGCTTGTCTTAATGCTGCTTCGCAACCCGTATTCACCATTTCTCTTCTCTGAGTCTGCGCAATGACATGTCCAGAGAGAACATTATATTTCCCTCAAAATGTACGTTATGAGGAGATAACATATACCTGGTGATAGCAGAGTTTTCGTAGTGGATCCCATAATCTTCTTATTATCCTGTATGAAACATTCGGAATATCCTCAATCAAAGAGGCAACTCAGGGATTCATTACGTTCCTCCTAAATGTTTACATCCAACAATTTTGTCTGATCTCAGGTTTTACTGGAATCTGATATTATCCTTTACTCAGATCCACCCTTGAGAAATATTTAGCTTTATTTAGTCTGGCAAACAGCTGATTTGTATCCGGCAATGGATCCACCTGTCCTTCTGTAATAGCATTCAGTCTCCTGTAATCTATACAGAGTCTATGTTCTCCAGAGGGCTTCCTTAAGAGTACAACACCGGAACTATACGAAGATTCACTGTGTGAAATAATTCCTTCCTTCAATAGATAGTCTATCTCTTCCTTCAAAGCTTTCTCCTTAGCAAACGGAATCGAATATGGTTTCATACAGACAGGTGTGGGGTCTATCAGTTTCATATCATATTCCACTAGGTTTGTATGCCCTGGTCGGTCTGTTAACACCTCTGCATGATTATTTAGAACCTGTTGCACTCTCTCTTTCTGAGTTTTCGTTAAATGTGTACTGATTTTCACCTGTGCTGCTGTCTCACAGGGGTGTAATGTATACTCAAATGATGAAAGTGGTTCCTTTTTCATCTCCATGGCGATGGACAAGGTCAACAAGTGTGTCTCTTCCTGATGTTCTCTTTCCAAATATTTCTTCAGGAGGTTCACATGATAGATTTTTTCTTTCCCCTTCTTATCTATCTTATAATTTGTTCTAGATACCTTCTCTAAAACTGTATATGGACCCTGCCATCCAATTTGTAACTTATTCTGACTCCCGGGCAAAAGAAGCAGTACTTTCTCTCCCACAGCCAAATTTCTGTCTTTCGCCTTCCTGTTATAATAAACAGCATGTTTCTTCCTGGCTTGTTTCAAATTTTCATTGGCAAGTTTCCAGCCAGTTTTTAAACGAGTGGTCAGCTCATTCACATATTGGTATGAAGATGTAATGTTTTCCTCTGCCTTTTCATCAGTCCACGTTCTTAACAAAGCTACATATGGACCTTTAATTGTGTGGACCTATTTGTCCATGCACCGGTATGGTCTCTTCCACTCGAAGCTTTATAGTGATGATTTTTCCTCCCAGAATTATCATTCACAAAAACGACCGCTACCAACCCTTTCTTTCTTTTGGGGCTTTCTCCCCACTTAAAATTCTTGATGAGAGATTTCCTCTCTACATCCTCTTCCTCCAGTTTGTTTAAGTCCGATTGAGGGATTGTCGGCTTATCCTGGGGTAAGACATCTGTTTGCACTCTCCGCATAGTGGCCATTGTAAAACAGTTAAGTGAAGCTTGTCCGTGAAAAGGGGCTTCCCATTTCATTTGGTCCACTTTATCAAATCTATTTTTCTTTTTATTGTCAGGCCTAATTTTGCCCCGTGGCGTGTCCAGGTCCTGATCCATGTTCCCACTTGTGGGTGTTCCCTCATGTGCTATGCTACACCTTTCTACAAATTCTCAATGTCCCATCTTGCTTTGGGCCAATAATAATTGTGAGCCACCTTTTGAATGATGGTACCTATCTTCTCATGGTCCCCATCTGGTTTCACATGTAGGCTCCTTATTAAGTCTGCCCTATATCTTTTAGGAAGTACCAGTTGTCCCTGACCTTTGGATCTAGCTCCAGTCTTCCTATACATCAACTTGTTTTTCATGTAAAAATCTCCTTGCCTGGAGTTGTATGACAAGTTGACAATTTTCTGAAACAAGGCTTGAGTGTTTTATCCCCAGCCTGTGCCTTCCTCATCTCTTCTGGAGTGGTATCTAACATAATATCCTCCTCCTGTCTTGAGGTCGACCTGACCTGAAGAGTTGCCATATACACAGGTTTCCTTCTGCAACGGTCAGTGTCATGATTGTCCATCTGACAATTCTTACACCACCTTTTTCCTTGGTTGAAAGATTTTCTTTCATCATATTTCCTTTCATCGAATTGTGGGAATTTATTTTTATTTTCATACCGTGGCCTATCAAATTGGTGCTTTCCTTTGTTATATTGCCTAGGATCTAGATTAATAGAGTTTTGTGGAGCCCGAAAGTTATCCACTTGTTTCTTTTTATTACCTGTTACCTCTGCTTGAGCTGCTTGATACCTTTCAGCAACATTTAGCAACTCACCCAGCCTCTCTGCACCTTGTTCCATGAGAAACTTTCGCAGGTCTGGAGCCATGGACTCTCTTAATTGCTCTATAAGGACCATTTCCTTAAGATCTTGGGTTTTCCCCAGAGAAGTCCATTTCTCCAAGTATGTCTCTATTCGTGCAGAGAACTGGTGATAGGTTTCACCTGACAGTAGTTTAGCATTCCTAAATTTTTTCCTATAGAATTCTGCATTCTTTTCATATCTTAACAAAAGAGCCTGCTTTAGCATGTCATAATTTTCCTGATCACCTCTGCTCATTTTTGCAAAAACTTCATAAGCTGCCCCACGAAGTCCTTGAGATAACTTTAAGCTCCACCTTTCTCTCTCTAACCCATACGTGGTAGCTAATAGTTCATACCTATTTAGGTAGCTCTCTATATCATCGTCTTTCTCAACAAAATGATCTAAATGAAAATTCATAGCTGAGGTTGAGGCTCCCTGGCTAGCAGTGGCATCAGAGGCAAAGGGACTGGCACCATTTTCAGGAGCATGGCCTTGAAACTCAAACTCCCTTAGTCGTAACTCATGTTCCCTTTGTAATCTTTTATCTTCTGCTTCCCTTTCTGCAGCTAATTTTCTTTCTTCTGCTTCCCTTTCTGCAGCTAATTTTCTTTCTTCTGCTTCCCTTTCTGCAGCTAATTTCTTGTCTTCTCTTTCTGCAGTCAATCTTCTTTCTTCTGCTTCCAATTTCTTAGCCTCAGCCTCAATCTGCAACCTCTTAGTCTCAGCCTCAGCCTGCAACCTCTTAGTCTCAGCCTCAAATTGTAACTTCTTAATTTCCCTTTCAGCCTCTAACTTTCTTTCGGCTTCAAACCTTCTTTCTTCGCGTTCAATAAATTTGTCACATTCCGTAGTGACATAGGCAACCATAACTTGCCCATCTAATCCTAACTCTTTTGCAGTCTGAACAGCAGCAGATCGAAATTTGGCCAGGTCCGCCATTGTCTATCAATGTCTATATTCAATCTCTAATGGATCTAATGGACAACACAGGCACCGTGAGCTCAACCTTATTTAATTCCACCCAAGGATACCTTTTAATTCTTATTATTCCCTGAAGTGAATTACCCCCACTATTTTTAATAGGTAAAGATTCAAAATCCCAAGAGCGAGACCCCAATATATGTGGTGAAGTGAGATGTTATAAATATTTATAGGGGACTTAGTGTACTGACTGAGATCAGCTGTGAAGGTATATATATCTAATAAGAGTAGTGTATGATATATAACCTTACTTGCTGCCACATATGTATACCTCAGTCAGAATTATTCTGGAATAGTGTGATGACTACGTTGTATGTCTAGGGTATGTGTGTGATGAAGTGTAAGTCATAACAACAACAGACAGATAAACAATTTAATTTATTCCACCACACTTGACAACACTGTGACACTCACATACATATAACACTCTAAAGGATATCTTAAAGGAGTCACTGATAACTTTTCAAATAACAATATGTATTCATTGCTGTTATGAATGAATATGTGTCCTGATTCAAATACAAAGGGAACCAGGAATCACAATCAATTTTACTTACAAGTTATATGTACAGAATTTATCAATATGAATATTGTAATGACATATATTATTAAAAGTATCCTATGTGTGTCAGTTGTGTAGTAATAATATGAGGTAATAATGGTTTTGTTTTGTTCAAGCTCTGTTGGTATTTGTCATCATGACTTCAATAGTTTGTCTTTATCGGACCCAGTATTGGAGATGTTCTCAGTTCCTGATATTAAAACAATTTAATTCCCCTCTTAATGTTATTTTTACAAGGTCATTTTAAGATGGGGGTACATAATTTTGAGCTCAGCTGGCCACATCAGCTTATCTTGCGTGATGGCGGCAGGAAAAGACTCCTCTGCTCGATTCTCCCCTGGGCTCTGGAGACACCTCACTGATAGCTAAATGGACCAAGGAGTATGCTGTCCGACTCTGGATTCAGCAAAGCTCTGACCAGGTGCTGCTCAATACCATCAAGACCACGGTCCCACAATTCATGGAAACAAACACAGATACGTTGATTAGCAATGAATTCTGGCACAAATACTGGCACAAATTCCCATCTGCTTATGTTCCAGGCTTTTATTTAGCAAAAATATGAGCTGGCTTCAACGCACTGTTGCTTTATCAAGCTTATTTGAACTAGTGGTCTCGAACTAACGCTCCTAAGTGAGTATATCAGCGAGTCTGGCCAATGGAGCCACGTTTCGACAAGTGTTTGAAAAAATTTTACCTTCCTACGTCTCCCCTAACAACCAAAGATAGTATTTATAGTCCGACCAATCGTGTTTAGTCTTATATTTGTTGCGCTCCAATCAATTTGGAGTTTACATGGTAGGCTATTTCCGTACGCAAGGTTTTTTCAAACACGTTATAAAAAAATTTTATGAGCAGAAATGATTTCATGCTGTCAGGCATCCCCACTATTTTATTTTGGTTATAACTTGTTAATTCCTAGACTATTTGCGTAACGTTTTACATATTCTTTGTCAGCAAGCCCTAAGGAACCCAAATATACAAATTTAAAAGAGCTAAGTGGCTGCGTTCAAAATATGCAATTTCTAGGATAGTCGTGTAGTTGTTTTTTTTTTTGTTTTTTTTTAATGTGAGAACCGCCACCTGTCCTGCTGTACTGTCAGACTAATGTCAGGATTTCGGACATAAAACAGTAGAATGTCAGGTTTCCCCAATAAGCGTTTTTCAGGTTTTAAAACCTAACTCTGGGAAGGGTAGTGTTTTTATCACTGTCCGTCTAAAATAAAGTTAGTGCATGTGGCCTTACACGCGTGATAGTAGTAATTGTGTATCGCGCGACGCGTGTTTTGTGTTGCACGTGTTCGGCTTTATGCCTCTCCCTTCTCTCTATCCTTTAGTCCATCTGTCTTTAGTTACGCCGTGTATAAAATGGAATGAATGAAATATTAAAATTAGGTCATTGTTCAGCTTGGTATCTCAATGTTTTTGCAAGAAATACAGCACACGTTTCATTGAAGAACGCGGGTAATAATATAGTAGGCTTTTACTATCAACGTGAAAGCGTTACAATTTGCAGACGAAGCATAAACAAGGGGGATTTCGAGTACAGTTATTGTGACAGCACTGTTATTTTACCATTGCTCTTTTCTTTATTAGAATTTATTTGTTAGGCTTTATATTTACCTGATAATTTATATATGTGGATTAGAATATTTCACGACACTGAAGAGGAATCACATATATAGTTAAGAAAACAGAAGACGTATTCCGAGAGAAAAAGCACGCGCTGGTCATTTGGGTTGACTTAGAAAAAGCGTTTGACAAAGTGTTGAAAAAGAGATTTAAAGTTTCGATTAAAAAAAAAGATTACAAAACCAAGCAATGAGAATCATAACCAGGGGGCGCGGGGGAAAGGGGGGGGGGGGGCCGCGGCGAATGAAGTCAACACTAATTGAAGATTTGGAAAATATTACATACCTTCAGCCAATGGAGGATAGAAGAGATAGCAAAGCCCATCAACAAGCTATGAAACTGAGTATGCTGATAGACAACCCAATCTACCAGAAAATAAATGGTCTTGGAAGGGGAACTAAAGTGAAGCAGCTTTATAGAAACAACCAAAACAAAGATAAGACCCCATCAATTCTAAGCCAATCCACACCGCACACAAGCTACCAGTTTGGAAACAAAAGAGCTTCCCTGAAACGATATAAAACATTCCAGGTATTTAGAGGAAGAACAGTCAGATTGAAACACAAAGAAGAGTCGTAATCACAAAATAGAGACACTTTACCCAAGCATCACCCAGAAGTGTGGGATACAGCAGAGCATCGAGGCCGCACGCGCACGCACACACACACACACACACACACACACACACACACACACACACACACACACACACACACACATACACACACTCACACACACACACTCACACACACACACAAACAAACACACACACACACACACCTGGAAAAACTACGGAGATATTAACAGTCTCAAGCTGACAATTGCTTTCTTTGAACATACTCAAGTTGATGTCTGAGGGTGAGCGAAGAAGAAGAAGAGAAATTACTACAAAAACCATGACAGCAAGAGGACAAAGTGAGCTTTGTGCGGAGTTATTGGAAAGAGGCTTCATAATTATCCCAACTGCTTTATAAAAATTGGGAAATCCCGTAACTTTGTGTCACTGACAAACAAAAGAGGCATAAATTTAAAACAAACAAACAAACAACTACACCCTGAGCAAAATGAAATATACTGGTAAGGAATGCGTGTTGTTTCAATAGCCGCACAGTTTAGTTCCAATGTTGGAATGCACCATTAAACGATTTCAAGTTACCGCTAGGACAATTCTTCGTATAAGGGAATACCAAACTTTCTGCAAAAATCCGAGTTTTTAGCGCGCAGACGACAAAAAAAGTTAGTTTTTTTTCCATAGGTAGAAAAGTAAAAGTAGTCTCAAAGTATATATTGCCGTAGGGGAGTGAAGTGTTGGAGGCCACACTTATTCTAAGTATCAGCTTTATGAGGTGGGGATGACCAGTTTCCATCACTGCTGCCTTTGCCTTCTGTAACTCAGAGTTACAGCTAGGTAGACTGGAGCCTAACTCGCCGACTTGGTATTGATTCGGATCTCTTTGCTTCGAGAAACACGCGCTCTTAATAATGCACAAGGTCAAGAACTTTTAGTTATTAATGCGGCGAGAGCGCCTATATAATTTCTCATTAATGGTTAACATTTGGTTGTAATGTCCTTTGTCCGTTTCTTAATTCTTCCACAGCTCTGGCAGTCTCTGACGTTGTTTGTCTGCTAGCGCTTAACTGGAACAATATCTGCCTCAACCCACTGTTCTACCACAGATCAATGTCCTTTGACCCTTTTGAAATAGTGTACATCACTGCTGGGTGGCCTCACATTGTGTTTGCACGTATCAGCGCCTGTATCACAGCTTTTATTACAACAGAGCGATGTTTATGCATTGCGTTCCCTCTAAAGGTACATTGGTAAATATTAATATTTGTAGTTTTATAAAAATGGTTGCTAATTTGTCTTCTTCAAGTGCCGCACGATTGTTGCAGGCGATCATGCCTCCACACATCTCTCTGGCGCTAGTGCTGTTTTTCAGTGTTATTGTTGCCTGTTTTCCGTACCATACTTTTGGTGTATTCTGACTTTGTAATTCTCAATCTCCTTTCCCTTTTACTTGTATGTGCAGTTATCTAGCCATTTTAGCTGTGCTTTTCTGGCAACATGTCCAAAGAGTAGTTTCGCTCCTTGTTAAGGGATAGTGGGGTGCATCCCCAACTTAACTTTGAACAAAAAAATCCCCCACTCCTTTTCATGTTTTCATAGTGGCATATAATAAGTCTTCCTAGATGTGTTACAACAGCTATGTGTTACAACAGCTATGTGTTACAACAGCTATGTGTTACAACAGCTATTATTCTACATCGAATCCTGTTTAAGCTCTCTCATCCATCAGTCTCGTGCTGCTATCCCGTCCGTTTCTCACTTCCTTAATGCGCGTGCCTCGTTTTTCGGTCCTGTCTAAATATGGAAATAACGCAGCTCTTCCCTATACATGTGAATGAAATGTTTAACGAAGTTTGTGTTTGACAAAGCTGGAGAGAATATAGCTATATGCACATGCGCAGAACCCTGTCAAACATGTTAATGGAAGTCATCTAAAACTAGAGTTGCATTTTCTTCAAATAAAAGGGTGTTACCATGGATTCTGCTGTTATGTGATCTAATTATTGTTAACAGCATACCTCTCAGATTTAGCCGCCATTTTTATAATGAACGAAGCAGATTTGAATTCAGCACCATGATTTTCAATTAAAAAAAAAAAAAATTGCAGGCTAAACATTTAGAAACACGTCAGCCTAATGAATTTGTTCTTGTTAGTAATAAATGCAAAATGGACATAATGGACATTTCAGCGCAAGTGGCTTCGAGTAACTAACTATAAAGTACTTATAAATTGAAATTTGTCAACGTGTTACAATTAACTATTGTGTCTTGTTAGTGTAATCTTGACTATGAATAACCTGAATTGTGTTTGCTGTTGTCATGAATAAATCTGGACCTAGTATATTGAAGCCTCTAACACTTCTTCCCCTATAGCAGTATTTGCTATGAGACTACGTTTTTTAGTTAGGAATTTTACAACAGTCCTTAAGATTTTGATTTTTTGTTTCGACTTGATTGCCACAGGAAAATGTAACGACTGAATATAAGACTCGACACAAGCCTTCAGTTTGTTTCTTGCCTTGAAAGTGATTGAGAACAGCACTGAAAATCATTTCTATTTATTTCCCAAATGCAATGAAAGTTATGCTAGCCTTAATCGCTCCTCTTCTACCTTTGGGTGTAGAGGTTTGCCAGAGAGAGCGGCGCCATATTGTCCTTTTGGCTGTCTTCCTCCTGGCCTGGTTCCATTCTAGTCCTCCGTGTTTCAGAGATTCTCTAATGTTGTCCTCCCAGCGGACTCTGGGTCGTCCTGGAGGTCTGGATCCCTTGTCTAATGTTGTCCTCCCAGCGGACTCTGGGTTGTCCTGGAGGTCTGGATCCCTTGCTCTTGTTTCCCATACTGGTGGTGGTAGCCGATCTTCCCCCATTCTGCAGAGATGACCAAACCATTTTTGTTGGGACTGTTTCACTTGGATCTGCAGGAGCTGGGTTTTGAGACCATGACATATCGTTTGGTTGCGGACCATCTCTCTTCTTGTTACTTTAACCACCTTCCTTCAGATACTTCATTTCTGAGGTTTGGAGCTAGTTTTTTAGGTTGTAGTCGTTGTACATGACTCGCATCCATACGTCAAGACTGGTACATAGAAAATGCAACGAAAGCTCCTCTAGCCTTTTATACTATTATGTTCGTATCACACAACCTGATCCATCAACTTTGTCTGTATCACTGCCTGATCCATCAACTTTGTCTGTATTGCTACCAAGATATATTTTAAGATCTCATCATCATGTTTCTCCAAGTGTGATCGTAATTTCATTTGATGCATTTATTCTCATAATGATTGTCTTTCCATCTATTTTCAGAACCAATTACTGCGATAAAGCATTTTTATTGACATAATATATACTAATGAATGTTTAACTTGTTCTCCCAGATCAAAACTATCATTACTCGGAAGCGAGTCATTATTATTGTAGTCAGCATTTACATATTGCTCACTGGCAGCGTCGCTCCTATCTACTACGCTAACCAGTTTGTATGGAGGTTTTACGGTCAAGACAACAGAAGCGTTTTACAACTAGACTCCACAGACGACCGTGAGGTAATAGAGGCTATTTCCTTTGCCGTTAATAATGTGTTCATACCGTGTCTGGCGTTCACTGTTGTCATGGTTACAACGACTGTGATTGTTGCAAAGCTCAAGACCAAAGCAAGATGGCGCGAGCAATCTACGGCACAGGGAAAATCCGATGCTATTTCAAAGCGTGATCAGAAAGTATCAAAGATGGTTGTAATGATATCGGCTGTATTTATCACATGTTATGGGCCAGTATGTGTTATCTTTACTGCGATGATTGTGGTACCAGAACTATCTATAGATGGACAATACGTCAATACGTTCGGAGTTGTGTTTTCCTTCGCTTATATACTGGAATCGATCAGTCTTTCTATAAATATTTTCATCTACTATAAAATGAGTAGTCGATACAATGCCGTATTTAAACAAATGTTTTGTTTACCCCTAAATAAAAACAAAAGAAGAAGTGAACAGAAATATTCAAACTTCGAAGTCTGATGATAAACTACGTAATATAGCCCAGACATAAGTACTGCAGGGGCTGGAAAGTGTCAAGGAATTTGATTGGTTAAAGACTTCAGCACAGAACAATGAAATACGATCAAAAATGCGTTTTACGCCAAGGAGTTCAATAAATAGACTAATTAAAAATTCTTCTTCTTTGGGGTTCACTCTGTTATAAACATATCTATTTCTTTCATAAATTTGACGATCTGTGTCAACCTACTGCCATCGCTTTCATATAACTAAACGTATTTCTCCCATAAATTTGACGGTCTATCTCAGGCTTCTCCCCTCGCTTTCATATAACCACATCTTTTTCTATCATAAACAGCCTATCTCAAGCTTCTCCTATCATCCTAATTTTTCTCTCTCTCTCTCTCTCTCTCTCTCTCTCTCTCTCTCTCTCTCTCTCTCTCTCTATCTCTCTCTCTCTCTCTCTCTCTCTTGAAAATAAAGTTCGTTCGTTCGTTCGTTCGTTCGTTCTCTCTCTCTCTCGCTCTTAGCATTTCAACTCCCCAAGGAGCATAGGACTTCAACAACCGTATGCCAAGTCTTACTGCCCCCTGCCATCAGCTCAAGGTCTTTCCATGTCTTCTTCATCCCCTTCATGTCTGTCTCCAATTATCTTATTCTTGTGTTCTTTTGTCTTATTCTTATGTTCTTTTATCTTATTCTTATGTTCTTTTGTCTTATTCTTATGTTCTTTTGTCTTATTCTTGTGTTCTTTTGTCTTATTCTTGTGTTCTTTTGTCTTATTCTTATGTTCTTTTGTCTTATTCGTCTGTTCTTTTGTCTTATTCTTATGTTCTTTTGTCTTATTCTTGTGTTCTTTTGTCTTATTCTTGTGTTCTTTTGTCTTATTCTTGTGTTCTTTTGTCTTATTCTTGTGTTCTTTTGTCTTATTCTTGTGTTCTTTTGTCTTATTCTTGTGTTCTTTTGTCTTATTCTTGTGTTCTTTTGTCTTCCTCTCCCTTTCTTATCCTAGGTATTCCAAAACAAGGATTGTCTGGTAATGTTATCAACAAGTTTTCTCTATGTGTGTTCTATCCATCTCCAGAGTCTTCTTCTCATCTCTTGTTTCACTGGCACGTTTCTAGTTCTTGTCATATGTCTACATTAGTGATCTTGTCATATGTCTACATTAGTGATCTCGTCATATGTCTACATTAGTGATCTCGTCATGTGTCTACATTAGTGATTTCGTCATAAGTCTACATTAGTGATCTTGTCATATGTCTACATTAGTGATCTTGTCATATGTCTACATTAGTGATCTTGTCATATGTCTACATTAGTGATCTCGTCATATGTCTACATTAGTGATCTCGTCATATGTCTACATTAGTGATCTTGTCATATGTCTACATTAGTGATCTTGTCATATGTCTACATTAGTGATCTTGTCATATGTCTACATTAGTGATCTTGTCATATGTCTACATTAGTGATCTTGTCATATGTCTACATTAGTGATCTTGTCAGAACACTTCAATCCTTCTATTCTACGCAAGCATCCATGTGTGACAGTATAGCTTTTTGGTCGTAATTTTTTTTCTCCGTGTTTCAGAGCCATAGAAAACGATTGACTTGACATTCAAATGAAAAATTCTGATTTTTAAAAAGGTCTAATTTATTTCGATCCCCATGTACTACTCAATGTAATGAAATCTCCTCTAGCTTTTGGTATTATTTGAATATCTTTGTCTGTCTATCCAACTGTGTCTAGGTATTTGTATGATTATACATCGTTTAGTGGTGATGCTTCAAGTACAGTCTTTTTATCGTTTCCAATGAACGAATAGGACTACTTCACCCTCAGGCAAGTCGTATAGTGCGACAGCTATGAGAAGATGCATGTGGCTGACAACATCATCATGCCAGAGACACCACCACTGCAAAAGCATGTGACTGCTTGGTGCAAGTCTTCTGCGGACCAGCTGTAGTGGTGACTCCATACTCTGCCAGGAGCGCAAAGGAAAATAACGATGATTTATTTATTGTTTACTCTCATCTATAAGTGACGTGTGCAACATGAGGCTTCAGGCCAAACTTGTTGGCCAGCGCCTTCTATTCAACGTTTCTCCCTGTTTTTGTTATCTATTTAGACCTTGCCTGCACCAATTGACCTTAAGGAAGGGGTTCCCAGCGCTGTGATATATTTGGCAAATACTTAGATTTTGTAACTGCTAACTCGGATCCACCAAGAGAACATGCGCACCATCATAGCGGGTACACGCTGGAATTGGGTTGGTCATATCCTCAGACGTGACCCTGACACCATCACCAGAAGAACTGCCATGCTAGGGACTCCAGAAGGAAGGTGAAAGAACTACTTGGTGTAGAACTGCGGAAGCAGAGATGCACAACATGAACCAGATCTGGTGACTGGGGCAACAAACAAAGAATGGCAGCCGACAGCAACAAACTACATAAAGTTTGTTGCTGCCCTACAAGGCGCCACCAGGTGTGATGGTCACTGATTGCTTTGTTATGTCAGTTGCCAAGCACCAAAGAAAAAGCAGAAGTTATTTTATGCCATTGAAAAATTCAAAAATTCAACCCCCCCCTTTCCCCCCCCCCCCCCCCCCCCCCCCCCCCCCCCCATTCGTTTATTCTCTGTGATTCAGGATTTTCAGTCCTGTTCTCAATCACATTCAAGGCAAGAAACAAACTGGAGACTTGTGACAAGTCTTATATTAAGTCGTTACATTTTCCTGTGACATACTTCAACCCTTAGCTGCGCCCTTCTTTCTTTTCCTTTTCTCCCGCTCCTTATCGTAGCTTTTCGCTTTCATCGACCAGTTATTTTGTCACATCTTGTCAACTAACCAAGTTCATCCAGGTACTTTACCAACCCCGAAGTCTGCCTGACCTGTTTATTTTCCTTTGTGATTGTCGGCGTCTAGCGAGATTGGAGACACAGCAACAGTGACATCTGTTTGTTCACTGCGACGTTTTTGGGTACTGAGCAGATTATCGCCTTTCATATTACATAACAAACTTTCAGCCATACGGAAAATGAATCTGACAGTTTAAACCAGCCGGCAAATGGTAACAAACACCGGTGGGATGTGTCTGATATCTGGATAACAGACGGGAATTTTTAGATACCGTATTGGTTGTCCATACATGAATTATCTAGACTCTACCAGCTGGAAAGATTTGACAAACAGTGATGTCGGAAGATAACAATCTTGAGATTGGAGCACTAGGAATGATATAACACTTCCAACGACTTTGTTGTAATAAAAAACTATTAGAAAGTAACACCTTGATAGAGATTTAGAAGACGTACTAATTAGGATAGATCAGTGATATAGTGATCTAGGTAAACATGACAAGTAACATGAAAGTAGCAAGACCTTATATGGTAATGGAGTATGTTCAGATGAGTTTGAAAATAAAATATAAGGGGCAGGCAGTGGATAATGATATCGTGGTGTATATATTTATAATGCTAACATTTTAGTAAGTTTTGTATTTATATATGTGTGACAGCGCTATGTTGTCTGTCGTTCTCTACCTTTTTACTACAACATAGCAATTTGGCAGCCATTTTAGTTTTACTCAGTCAGGATCTAAAAATAGAACATTAGTCATATCACTTACGGATAGCAGCCAATCAGAGAAGAGAAGCGTCCAGGATATCGCGTCAGTTTAAATTCTTAATGATTATAATCGCCTACCGCGGAGAGAGAACAAGCTATTGAGAAATACTGAAGTCTAGTTCAAGCAAGAACATGCATTAAATTTAATAGCAATTGAGCACTGGCTGGGTGTTTTGTTTGCTTTGTTTTATTTGTTTAATGTTTGCTTCATGTGCTTGTTGTCACTGATAGGGTTGTATGAATAAATACAGCCCCTGCCTTAGAATCAGAGTTTTATTTTTGATCGGTGTGATAAAATTAACCGTGATACAACGTTAAAATATCTCCAAAGATAAAATGTAGGGATAAAAATAATGCGTAAGCTACTAGAATACATGATCGCCCATGCCGCGGGTCACTACCCGCCATGGAAACTAACTTGCTAGACGTGAAGGGAAACGTTTACCCTTGGGACGGGATGAGAACGGAGATCAAAAAGAAAATATGACTGAACACGTGCTTGAAACTAGCAAGGCTAAAAAGACGCAATTGGTGGGGAAAGAAAAAAAAAAATTGACGTCCCCAAGTTGACACAAGGTAAAGAAATTGACAAAAGAGACCTTAGCTATTATACGCAACAGTAATTTCTTGGGCGTTTTTGCGATATTTTGTCCTTTATTTGAATTCAGCGGCAAACGCATTACACAAGATGCTCGAACATATTTAAAAAAAAAAAAAAAACAACTAACCTTGAAAAGTAACTTTTTCTTAATAATAATGTTAGGAATATAAAACCTAGCTGGCCGGATGGCCCATCTTGAGCAGAGAAATAATATGCTTTCATTTATACAGACGGATAGATAATAATGAAGATATTGACAAAAGACTGTGTTGTTCATATCAGCGAGCGACTGCATTGAAACAAAAACATGTCACTAATTTTCAAAAAATTGCGGCCTTGAGACTCAAGTGCTAAAATCTAGTTAGAATGAAAGAGAGGGGGCATTAGGGAAAGTGGTGGCTAAAAATAACTTTAAAGGCAAAATTGTGTAGGGGACGGCAGAGTTGGTTCAAAAAACAAGTGTGTTTTTTTGTGAAACGCAAGTAGAGACAGACGGACCAACAGACAATAATACATACTTGACTGAGGTATGACTGAATTGACTTTTGGTAGGAGGTTTGAATTTGAAAAGGAAAAAAGGCGGTGATTGGCCACAGATAAACATATTATCGGCGCTCAGACGCGCATCTTTGCCATTCATCATAAGTTGTCCAGTAGTAGACACAGTAATTCTTCAGTGGTGTGATTCCCAGAAGCTAATTGCAATATTTAGAGGGACGCCATACTAGAGCCAGCAGCTCAGCTGAGTTTTGCTAGCATATACTGTGTTCTCTATTCATAATTCTGGTAAGACTGAAAGTATTTTTTTGTATATTTTAATATTGTTTAATGTTTCGAGTGATTTGATACTGCCATATCAAAATCTATCCCTTACAGCAAGTAAGGATTCGCTCTAGATCCCCAGCCCCAGTTCAGGGTCTAGAGACAAACAAAATACATAAACGCCAGCAAGGATTATGAATGGCGGATCAGGTGTTTAGATCAGTGGAACATATCACCTATCCTATTCAATGGCAGAAAGCTAATGAACATATTTCAGAATATGTAGTCTTGGGGAACTTATACTATGTGAAACCAACTTGGTAAGATGTGCTGTATGGTCAGAGAGATCTGACCCCGTCTATGTGGTGTTGTTGTGTAGTGTTGAGTGTAGAAGTGGCTCAGGAGGTAGAGTTCTGACACATGACTGTTGAAGGACTTTCGTGTGTGGTTACTGGTTGTGTTGCTTGAATTCTGATCGTGGTAATATTCGTACGCGAATGGGGTGAACCTCACCTTTAAGTTGTCGTAATGCCTGAACTTGGCATCAAGATGTAAACAACTGTTCATCTTATTAACTCAGCAACTTGATATAAAATACATAATTCATAATGGTTGAATGGTGTAACGTGATTCAACGAATAATGCCTCCGGTTCGAGTCCTTCACAATTTAATATGGATTACACACATACATAAACAGTTCAATTCACACATCAGGTACATGCATCAATCAATCAATAGCGTAGACTGCTGTTTTTACATGTCAATGTCCGTTTAAGGATACAATGCAGTAATTGTCGTCAGAACATCACAGCTATATGCACGCGCAGATAGAATGGCTACCTGCCGACAGTGAGACTGTGAGTCTAATTACTTCGTATAAAGTAGACGATTATCTTTCTCCTTCCAAGGATTTAGTTAATCACTAACCTCCATAAGTTTCCTCTCATGTAGAGTTCTAGGACTGACCCTGGTCCATCATAATGCACATATAAATGGCTATATCATGCCATTGAATTGGAAGGTTAACAAAACGCAGCTATTCAGCTTGGCGGTCAAGTAACAAGGGTAGCGTCTCCTAGTTACCGACTGTGACCCAAACAACGCTAGACACGTCATAATCGATCGTGTATGGAGCGTTCAATAATTGAAACATCTATCGCAATATATTAAATGTCTTAACCTTTACATTTGCACGTCCGCTAACCTTTAGCAGACGGCGTTAATATCATATACCGTAACAATTCCCTGTACACCGGGGGAAAAAAAAATCGATAGATTTTTTTTCAAGATCTATCCGACTTAACAATTTTTCAAAAAAAATTTAATACAATCGTGACATATGGCCGACGATGTTCTGAGTAGAACCGTGTCGCGGTCATGTCAACTAACTATTTGTCATAGTCATCTAACATTAATCACATTATATATCAATATTATACATATTATTATATCAACTAAATAAAATGTCCAATGTTAATAGTGAATGATAGAATTAAATTAAAGTAAGGTCTGTCGTATTAGTATGTCATATAGGAATTAATTTGACTAATTAAAATTAAATTAATTAATTAAACTAAGAGTTAAATTATTAAGATTCTAATGTAACGCGATGTTATGAGAGAAGAAAAGACAAAATAAGTGAGAAGAAATAGAAAGAAATTCGAATATAAGTTTAACTTAATTGGGTGTGTGTTAAGTGTTAGTGAATAATAACTATCTAATTTAACTAACTAAATAACGTATAGGTACATTAAAAAAAAATATTAATCTAATACTTGTGTGAGATTTATTTTCTCTTTTCATAATTTCTTCTTTTTATATTTCGTTCTCTTTTTTTGTTCTTTCATTTCATTTTTTTCTCACATTTCATTTTATTGATAATAATTCAATTAAGAAGTTAAGTTAACTAATTAATTAGTATAGGATATGATGATCCATCCGTAGTCTTGATCCTGATGAATTCTTTTAGGCAAAAATGTTCAAACGTTTACGTTGGAAAGAAATGTCATTTATCCCAGCATCCAAGAATTAAGTGCACATAGGATAATAAGTTCGACCTGTCGTCAGATATTGTTCCATGATTGTTCAACGAATATTCATATATTGTGTATGGACGTTAGACGAAGTTTCAATGTCAATATGTATACCTTGATTGTCTTTAGTTCAATTCTGTGATGCATATAGTGTTTATAAATATTAAATAGAAGGCAAGGTTAGTTCCCTTATAGTTGATACTTCGTTATATCCAATGTAGTGATGATTGACGTGTTTTAGGAATGTCAATGTTGATCATTCGTCGTCAATAGGATTACGTGACAACGCATCCGCCACAATATTTTCAGTGCCAGGAATATGTTCAATGGAGAATTCAAATGGCTGTAGGATGATTGCATATCTGGCGAGTTTTGGGCTCTTGTGGTTAGATCGACGCAAAGATGCTACAGCACGTTGATCGGTTTGTATGGTGAATGGAGCACCAAGCAAAAACTTTTCAAGTTTAGTTATTGCCCATATAACTGATAAAAGTTCCTTGTCCACTGTGGAATACTTTGTTTCTGCCGGCTTTAGCTTTCTTGAAATATATAAGGTAGGATGTAGAACGCCATCATGGTTCTGGAGCAGGCATGCACCAATGCCGTAGTTACTAGCATCTGTTCGTAAGAAAAATCTTTTGGAAGCATCGGGAAGTCTTAAAATTGGTTCATGCGAGAACAAATTTATAATTTTGTTGAAAGTTTCATTGCATATACCAGTCCATGTCACCTTCACCGGCATGTCTTTTTTTAACAATGAAGACAATACAGCCGTGATGGATGACAAGTTTGGTATGAATCTACTGTAATATTGAACAAGTCCTAACAAACTCCTGACCTGTTTCTTCGTCTGAGGAACTGCTATGTTTAGAATTTTGGAGACCGTACTAGGTAACGTTCGGATATATCCCGATCCAATGATATGTCCCAAAAAGGTTATCTCATTACACGCGATTTGAACCTTTGTAGGTTTAGGAGTTAGATTATAATTCCTTAGAGTGTCGAAAACATATCTAAGTCCCGAAACATGTTCCTCAAACGACGAACTAAACAAGCATATGTCGTCAATATATGTAATAACGTCTGGTCTACCTGATAAAATTTGTCGCATCAGGCGAATGAAGGTAGCTGGCGCATTAACAAGCCCAAAAGGCATCACATTCCACTGGTATAGACCTTGTGGAGTGGAAAATGCGGTGTAGTACTTAGCCTTTTCGGTCAGTGGTATCTGCCAATAACCTTTAGTTAAGTCTATCTTACTAAATATAGTTGCGTTGGATAGCCGTGGCAGTAAGTCGTCGATAAGTGGATGTGGTTCGCTGTCAACTATAGTCTTAGCATTTAATTTCCTATAATCAACACATAGTCTGATGTTATTGTCCTTCTTCCGGACAATCACTAATGGAGAAGAGAATGGCGAATTACTAGTCTCAATGATTCCCAGAGACAACATCTGTTCAAGTTCCTTAGTAGTTTTAGCAAGGAAATGTAAAGGAACCGAATAGGGATGTACACGAATAGGTGTATCATCATTGAGAGTAATGTCATGACTAATAGCCGATGTGCGACCCGTGACGTCGGTCAACACATCTGGATAAGATTGTAATAGATTAGCAATCTGTAGACGCTGTTGCGGTGTAACCGTTGAAGAGATGGTTACATCCCGCCAAGATTCAGTAGGTTGAACTACTGGTACCGGTAACGGTAACTGTACCTCAGGAAAAGAAGATTCTTCTTCCTGGATGACAGATAAGTTGGAATAATAACAAGTAGATACTGTGTTGTCATCTAGTTCATGAAAAATTGACTGTAAGTGTTCAGGACGTGTATGAAATTGCTTGAGCATGTTAATATGAAATATCTTTTTGTGTCCCTTGATATCTAAGACGTAATCAACGTCGGAAATTTTATCAATGACTTTGTAAGGACCATTCCAAGATATCAATAATTTATTGTTATTGTGAGGAAGTAACACATAAGCCTCATCGCCTGGGAATAATTGGCGTAATCGTCGAGACCTATTTTGTAGAGATCGAGCCTTAGCTTTTGCAGCCTCAGAAGAAGCTGTTGCCAACTGGCAAGACTCAATAATGTTCTTCCGAAGATTAATCACATACTCGTAAGATGACTGAGTGTCCTGAGTCATCTCCTCGTCAATTAATAAGTCTTTTATTAGTCCCATAGGACCTCTTGGGGAGCACCAAAAACTAATTCAAAGGGAGAGAAGCCAGTTTGTTAATGCGGTACCTCCCGATAAGCAAATAGAACAGCTGGGAGTGCTCTGTCCCAGTCATGAGGGTGCTTAGCAGTAACCTTATGTAGTAGTTGTTTAAGTGTACGGTTAAGTCTTTCAACCGCACCATTACTCATAGGATGATAAATACTACTTAAATTCCTATCAATGTTCCAAGTTTTCATGACTTCCTTCATGGTGTCAGATATGAACTGTGACCCATGGTCTGATAAAAGTTTTCTAGGAAACCCTATTCTAGAAAAGATGAGATGTAGTGCATCAGCTACATCTGTGGTAGTGGTGGTTTTTAATGGGATAGCTTCTGGCCATCGTGTGCACAAATCAATGCACGTAAGGACGAATCTATGTCCTCTGGCCGATGGTAGCAATGGACCAATAATATCTATGGCCATCTTGTCAAACGGTCTTACTGAGATATCGCAAGCCTGAATAGGCGCCGTGTGAAAAGCTCCACGTGCTTTCACTTCTTGGCATGTAGTACAGGAACGTACATACTGCGAAATATCTCTTGACACTCCTGGCCAAAAGAATGAAGACAGTACTCGAGATCGTGTTCGAGTATATCCCATATGTCCAGCACAATGTGAGTCATGTGCATGTTGAAGAATGTACCGTCTAAAAGTATACGGGACCATAACTTGTTGTTTCATTTGTGATTTGTCATTAAAACATCTAATCAATATGTCATTTTTAATAACAAACCAATGTTTGTTATTATTACCTGAGGATAGATTGTCAACTTTATCAACCAGCTTAAAAAATTTTTTTTAAAGATTTATCCTCTTTTTGTTTGGTTGCAAATGTTTCCCTGTCAATAGGTGAATTGACTACAAACTCCTCTTGGTTGTCTGCATCCATCTTATTATCACTAAATTTCTCAATGAGTTGAGTCTGCGCTCTAGTCGTCACGGCGTTTCCAGTGCATAGGTTATGTTTCACCCATTCTATGATCTCATCTGGAGTACAATCTTTACTACCGTGTATACGACCAACCATCAGATCAGCTATAGGCTTTTTTAGCATACATACTTTTACATTCCCTGTGAAAAAGGGTGTTCTAATATGAACAATAGCTGTGGGGTAAAACTCAATATTTCCACCAAATGTCATGCAGCGTACATATTCTCCTGTCGCACAGCTAGGATGTACCAGCGACTGACGTATACCAATCGTCGTGGATCCTGAATCCCTCAGCACTGAGACGACGGATCCATTAACTAATCCCCTGTTAAAAATTAGTAAGCCTGTTCCATCGTTGACTGCAAGACCTACCTCTGGTGTAATATGTCCGCAGTTAAGCACTGTTTCTTTCGCCTTCTGAAAAATAAGATTGCATTGTTGGCAACTATTTGCCACATTATAATTAATAGCAAAACATGCAGCAGAAGACTGTGTTGTATTATTGTCAAGTGGGACCTGAGCTATAGGGGTAGTATTATTTGTAACTGCCGCCCCTGTATTATGGTTGTAATGAGATGATCCCCGAGAATGAGATCGATTCCGAGTATAATTGTTAGAATTATCTCGTCGTCCTCTATAGTAACTATTATCTCGATGTCTCGAGCCATGATTATTACCATTCCAGTTATTGTTATTATTGGGAGTATGTGATCGATTATAATTAGTGTTATGTTGACCATTGTGGTAGTTTGTTTGAGGTGAATAATTTCTATCTCGTGATCTACCTCTGTTGAACTCATTTTTATTGTTGAAATCATTATTATGTCCCTTCTGAAAGTTAACATTGTGATTTCTTTGGAACCTACTTCTGTCTACACTGTGATGTCTTTGTTTGTTATTATGATTGGAGGCCATATTAGACGCCACAGGTAGAGGTTCTCTTAATGAGGAGTTAGAAATGGTTGCATTCGGATGTGCCGAACAGTAGTTTAAAGAAATTTTTTCTAACTCGTCGATAGTACCTGGTTTACGCTCCTGCAAATATGCAAAAAATGGCTGGCTAACCGAAGATAATACCTTATCCCGTAGTAGTAAATCAACTAATTTGTCGTATGATTTGTTGACTTCTGCCAGTTCAACCCATCTATTAAATGTATTGCGTATGTTCGCAATGAATCCTGCAAAATCTTTTGGAGATTCAGGTAAAATTCCCTTAAATTTCAACCTACAGTGTTCCTCGTCCAGGTGAAACCTTCGTAAAAGCAAGGACTTAATAGCACCGTAGTTATTTGCTATTGATGGGTCAGCATTTTGAGAAGCCGTCAATGGTTCTCCAACCAAGAATTCATTTAACTTGAGTACCCATGACTCTTCAGGCAAATGATTTGTTTTGCAAGTCTGTTCAAAACGTGACAGGAACGATGAAAGGTCGTCCACGTTTAAGTTGAGAGTGGGTAATTTAAAGTTGTAGAAATGTTTAGTTTGGCTGGATGACGATCCATTTTGTGCGTTATTATTCTGGTTTGCATCAGCACTTTGTGCTTGTAATCTTGCTGTCTCCAATTTAATACGCGCCAATTCCATTTCTTGTTGTAAAATAATTTCCTCTCGTTTCAATTTATTCTCTTCTTCCTGTTTGGTAATTGCTCTTTGCTCTTCTCTTTCACGTTGAGCAATCTCTCTTAATCTATTTTCCTTGGCAATTTGCTTCATCTCACGTTCCTCCTCCTCTTTCTTTAATGCAGCCTTTTGTTCCTCTTCCTCTTTCTTTAATGCAGCCTTTTTCTCTGCTTCTTTTCTTTCACGTTCCTCCATTTCTGCTTTATGTTTTTCCAGTTCTGCCTCAGCAAACTGACGAAGTTCTTGAGATTTATAACCATATTCCTTACCAATTTTAACGAAATGGTCTATAGTAAGCATTTTGACTTTTATCTGGTAAGTAATTATTGGTAATTACTGATTAAAATAGTCAATAGTAGCTTCAGAGTAATTATTATACTTACTCAACTTAGGAATATTCAATATAAATAATCACAATAGTACTGAACTCTAATGTCTAAGTTCAACTAATAGACAATATTTTGTAACAATATTGTATCTAAGTACTAACTATATCATAAATAGTTATGATATCTGTTAACTATAATGTAATTACATCACACAATTAATCTCAATATCCAATGATGTTGGGTATGATTCCTAGTAATTATATTGTTCAATGTACTAAGTCACTCTCTTAGTACCAGAAAAGTATATTAAATAATATACAATGGGTCTATTACCTCAAAGGTAGACTATAAGATTATTTTATTTGGTCAATATATATATTATATTATTATGCCCTAGGCATCTCTTATAAATTGCAGTGCTAATTTCTTGGACTATCACTGCATAATTATGCAATGTCCCATATTAACCTTAAATGTCAGAAAAAATTAATTAAATTAAATTACAAGTGTATTATTGAATATAATGTATTATTATTAATGTAGCATTTAATATATATCATGAGGACAAACAAAACAATGATGCAACTAAAGGGTACAAACAATGTCAAGACGCAAACAAGACATTTTCACAATTAAAAATGAATTTATGAACTAAATAAAACAAGCGGAAGTGTCACACGGAAAACGAAGGGTCAAAGATTGACCCGAGGTCAACTTAATATGCAAAGTACACAAAAAAAAAAAATGACTGCAAAAAATGATGACATCACAGGACTCATAACGGACGAACATTTAACAATCATAAAATAAATTGATAGTAAGAGTAGACTGGACGAAATAGTTAACGAACATGATACAAAACTGAATAAAATTGTGAACTGAGTACGAATAAAATACACCAGTTATCTACGGAACGGTACAGCTAACACAAATCGTCAAACGACAGCAGATTTGGACAGACAGTCCAATGGCAAACCTCAATGGGGCTTCCAAAAGTGCAATCGTTTAACTGCCCTAAGAAACGACCGAAATCAATTCAGGCATCGTGAGAGCCACAGAATCTAATTTCGGTTCATCCTCCCTACCGCCCACTAATTAACAACACATTAAGACAACAAAAAGTACATTAAACATAGGTAAAAACATGCCGATGTAGGCAGAGGGCATGGACTCAGTTAGCACTGTCACGTTAACGACAATAGTTATTGAGCTAAACTTATCTTTATTTGCTGCTTCACTTGATGCTCGTTGTCGTCGACGGCTAGGCCTGTGCCTTTGACTGTCTGCTCCTGTAGTCCATATCGTGTGTTTGCTTCAATGGCTCATGTTTCCCCTGGTTAGACTTAGAAACGGCTTTGGTTTTCTCCGACAGTTCACCTACACGACTTTCGGTGACGTCACGTTGTTAGGCATTATAATGAGTACTGCGTCATCTTCGACTGGATCATGTGATCGAAAATTGATCGTAAATATTTGTGGTTAACATGTGCGTAAGGAACAGAAGTTTGTTTCTTTTTTTCTGTCGTTCCCCGCATTCGGCCGCCACTTTTGTTGAAGGACTTTCGTGTGTGGTTACTGGTTGTGTTGCTTGAATTCTGATCGTGCTAATATTCGTACGCGAATGGGGTGAACCTCACCTTTGGGTTGTCGTAATGCCTGAACTTGGCATCAAGATGTAAACAAACTGTTCATCTTATTAACTCAGCAACTTGATATAAAATACATAATTCATAATGGTTGAATGGTGTAACGTGATTCAACGAATAATGCCTCCGGTTCGAGTCCTTCACAATTTAATATGGATTACACACATACATAAACAGTTCAATTCACACATGAGGTACATGCATCAATCAATCAATAGCGTAGACTGCTGTTTTACATGTCAATGTCCGTTTAAGGATACAATGCAGTAATTGTCGTCAGAACATCACAGCTATATGCACGCGCAGATAGAATGGCTACCTGCCGACAGTGAGACTGTGAGTCTAATTACTTCGTATAAAGTAGACGATTATCTTTCTCCTTCCAAGGATTTAGTTAATCACTAACCTCCATAAGTTTCCTCTCATGTAGAGTTCTAGGACTGACCCTGGTCCATCATAATGCACATATAAATGGCTATATCATGCCATTGAATTGGAAGGTTAACAAAACGCAGCTATTCAGCTTGGCGGTCAAGTAACAAAGGGTAGCGTCTCCTAGTTACCGACTGTGACCCAAACAACGCTAGACACGTCATAATCGATCGTGTATGGAGCGTTCAATAATTGAAAAATCTAATGCAATATATTAAATGTCTTAACCTTTACATTTGCACGTCCGCTAACCTTTAGCAGAAGTATTTTGGGGAGAGCAGCCTTAGATAGCCCCCAAGCACGGAGAGGTGGGGGGCCACAGATTCCAGCACCAGAACTACTCAGTCAAAGATACGTGAGCGTCTGGCCTGCTGGACATTCACCAACTTATTTAATAACTAACACCAACTATATTCCCATCAACTAGAACATACCATGTTGGGAAATAAACTTGTATTCCTCCCATCAGTAAATGGACAATGTTTGGTAGTCATAGACTGGGAGTGATGAAGCCACTCCAATAGCACATCCATTAATCGTTCTCCCAGATAAATTACAAATATAAACAGTAGTAATATTAACTAGTCTTGTAAAAA
Source organism: Oreohelix idahoensis (assembly GCA_024509875.1). Lineage (NCBI taxonomy): Eukaryota > Metazoa > Mollusca > Gastropoda > Stylommatophora > Oreohelicidae > Oreohelix > Oreohelix idahoensis. Next base: position 57,535 of record JAMPIV010018465.1, read on the forward strand.
TCATATGTACACACCTTTCATTTATTATGCCATATATTCATGCATTTCATTCATAATTTCAAAACCTTTCATATGTTCTGACCAAAATAAAACCTTGGTTCAGAACAAATAAACTTAAAGAAAATTTAATATCAAAATTTTACACAGCTTGAGTTAGTTCAGTGTGTTATAAAGTTTATTAATATTATTAGACTTATTAAATATCTGTGTGTGTGTCTGTATATACTAATACAACACCTTACATTTCAGTACCCTAGATTTTTAACGTAGCCACATTCATTAAAAAAAAAAGATATGTGTGAGGTCGCAAGTGGTAGCAATAAGGGCCTTCTGTAAATTCACAGCTACATTTATCTCAGGAGCCTTCACAGCTGACCTCATGCATCACACTAGGTAATATCACAACCATACAGTACCATCAAAACCACTACATATATTGGGTGCTCGTCCGGGATAATTAGCTTGACAGTAATATTAGGATCTCCTGGTGGGAGAATAAAATTAGGGGAACACATTGTAAAAATTAAAAGTGTCCCTTAAAATTAAAAGTGAAAATAAAAGTTGGTGAATCTTCACAGCCAGTGGTAATTAATTAGTTAACTGGCTAATTAGAATTATTTTAGACTATAGTAATTAGAATTACTTTAGTGGTTAGAGATTTATCTTGCTCATTGCTAAATTGTCTAAAAAGTATGGCGGAGCTAGCTAAGTTCAAATCAGCTGCTGTGCTAACGGCGAAGGATATGGGAATGGTGTTAAACTCTGTTTAGTTGTTTACTCATACTGGCTACTAGTTGCTGAATCACGCTTTATTTGTTAAATGACGTGAATGTCCACCAGTTGATAAATGTAGATGTTGGGACTGGTGTAGTAAAGTGTAACGATTGTCAACTCATTAAACCCAGCACAGTTTTGGTCATACAGGTCATCTTGTCCTGGAACGTGATGAGGCTCCGACAAGAATGTGTGTGTAAACAATGAGTGTGTATGTGAATGTCAGAACGCGAATGGTAGAATGATTCGATAGAGTTGACAGGTTGGTAGTACATCACTCATACTCACACTGTTCGAATTCAAGAAGTACTGGAACTACGGTGGTCTTTTTATAACATTTAATGGGACGCACACTTGGACAGTACGTGTATGGTTACAGGAACAAATGTCGACATAGACAGCATAATGTTGATCACAGGAATATCATCTTAAGTTAGCATTCATGCTTGGCAAATATCATAATGGAGCATTCGTAAATAAGCATTCAGAGTTCCATCATGTAAATCATCTGGCTTTACTGACTGGGCACGTCAGACCATAACCAATATATAGGAAGGCTCCTAGACCTAACCTCGTCTAGTGAATATCCCTTCACGTAAAGTTCAATATATATATTTTCCATAAAGATATAGGAATCCCAGACATGGGTTCTCACATGTAGCAGTGATCTCTTGGTTCATCGAGCGATAGTACAGGCATCCCTTTTTCTCACTCGATAAATACAAAGTATATGAATTTCAACATGGCTGTTCTTCTCTCGTGAGTTTCACTCACTATAGGACCCAGACCAAAATTGGTCATTCGTTAAATGTCCTCATTTCTTCATAGCTTCTCTCATAGAGGTAATTGAATAATATCATACAATCTAGTGCTGATACATATGAATGTCGTCTTTCTTTGAATAAATATTCTTTTCAAAAGTACCACTGTGCATCTGTTTATCGACAACGATGGCGAAGCCCAAGTTCATAATAAATTGTGGTTTTACCTTTCTATGCGAAATATAACTTTGCCATTCCTTGGCAAAAGAGAATAAACACTGGGGTAAAGTACATACAACCTGTCTAAATGACTATCACTTTTCCCCATCTACTTATAGATCATTTTTCCGGCGATAGGCCGGCTACCACAAAATTCTACATCCAGACAGGATGACAGCCATGAATCACACCCCTTGCTAGCGATACTTCCGCTGCATAGCCTTTGACCTTTTCTAGCCACAACCAACATAGTTCGACTTAGAAATGTAAAGATATCCATATATAAGACAGACTCGTCCTACTCATACAAACACTACGTATAAATTCAGGCCATAGATATACTGAAGCAAGAACAATCTATTCCTACCCAGCCAAAGAATAAATCGCAGTAGGCCTAGACTCGTCTGCGGAGTCCGATCGAAGATGACGGAACTACTTTCAAGGGAAGTAACTCAAAAATGACTTCTCCTTAAGCACTTAAAAAGGAAATACTTTGATTACAAAATATTTGCGAACATAATAAGTATATAAATGTATTATATTGCAAGATAGTAAAAATTGCCCTTTACAGTCTTACCACACCTCCCGGGAAAAAAAAAAAATTTTTTTTTTTTAAATACATCTAGGAGCAACGTAGAATAGGCTCACAACGCAAGAATACTGCGCAGATGAAAATATCAGGAATAACTATAATTCCTAATATGACCGGTGAGAATATATATCTCAAAATCTGAGAGAAATTGTTTCTCTACGAATAAATGTTTCCAGGAAGGTGTGATGTACGTATAATACAATTCTGGTAATTATACAATGCATACCAAAAATTCACACTATAATCTTAAATTTATGATTTATGAAGAAACAATCATCAAAGAACAGCGGTGAATTAACATCAATAAACCGCTAAGTAGCGATACCATCATTCTATTATTAAATTACAAATGTGTATCTTAGTAAAGAAACAAAAAATAACTGTTGTAAAGTTATACATATTAAAAAGATCCAATATTTAACAGTTAAGTGGCATCATGTGGGCATCTGGACAGAATGTCCGCCATCACATTTTCTGAACCACGGATAGCTCGTACCGAGAAATGAAAAGGTTGAAGAGCGATTGCGTATCGAGTTGATCTCGAGCTCTTCAAGTTCTTACTTTGGATAGCCGTAAGAGCTTTTTGGTCAGTTTCCACTACGAAATGCGCGCCCAGAAGGAATCTTTGGAGTTTGAGAATTGACCAAACCATTGCCAATAATTCACGGTCTAAAACCGAGTAATTCCTTTCTGCAGCATTAAGTTTTCTGGATATATACATTACAGGATGCAGAGTTCCAGAGTACTCTTGCATTAGTGCCGCTCCAATCCCAGTGGATGAAGCGTCACTACGAAGAACAAATGTCTTATCTGTTGTAGGTAACACTAAAATAGGTGGTGATGAAAACATAGTTTTGATCTTCTCTAGTGAAGATTGGCATTCATGAGACCAGTGAACCATGTTAGGCGACCCTTTCTTTAATAGTGTAGAGAGAGGTGCCATGATAGAGGACAGATTCGGAATGAAACGTCCATAAAATTGTATGAGACCTAAAAGACTTCGCACTTGCTTTTTAGTCCTAGGGATAGAGATGTTAAGTATCTTAGTGATATTATGGTCTTCTGTCTTCAAGAAACCGTGACCTACTCGATGGCCTAAGAAAGCAATTTCGCTAAAGCCAATACAAGCTTTAGATGGTTTTGCTGTCAGGTTATACTCACGCAGAGTTGATAATAATTCAACTAACCCTGAATAGTGATCTTCCCAAGTATCGCTGAAAAGACAGATGTCGTCTAGATAAGCAATGACATCTGACCGATACGATAGGATTCGACGCATCATGCGTACAAATGTAGCTGGTGCGTTCATAAGGCCGAAAGGCATAAAATTCCATTGGAAAAGGCCTCTGGGAGTAGAGAAAGCGGTAAGAGGTTTGGCGCGTTCGGATAATGGAACTTGCCAATATCCTTTAGACAAATCAAGTTTAGTGAAAAAATGCGATTTAGAAAGACGAGTAAGTAGCTCTTCTAGTAAAGGCATAGGTTCAGCATCGAACTTCGTAACTTGATTCAATTTGCGATAGTCAACGCAAAGACGTATGTTATTGTCTTTTTTTCGAACAATAACCATCGGCGAAGAATATGCAGAAGTGGATGGTTCGATTATTTGTAAATCTATCATTTCATCCAACTCCTTTTCAACCTGTGTTTGGAAATGTATAGGGATAGGATAAGGTCTAACCCTAATTGGAGTATGTTCAGTTAGAACAATGTCATGCTCAATGACATGAGTTTGTCCAGGGATGTCAGTGAGGACATCCTGAAATGTTTGTAACATAGACGAAACTTGTCGCCGTTCTCCTAGAGACAAATCAGGAGAAACAGTAACGTCTTTCCATGATTCACTAGAATGAAGTGGGATCATTGGAAGCGGAAGATTAACATCCGAAAAACTTGTTTCCTCATCCTGTATTACAGACAGTGATGAGTAATGACCATGTTTGACATGAGAATCGTCCGTTGCCTGGAAAATAGGCTGTAGATAGTCAGGACGTTCATGGAACTCCGTAAGCATATTGATGTGGAAGGTTTTATGCTTCCCGTTGATATCGACGATGTAGTCAACATCTGAAATTTTCGATATTATATCGTACGGACCTTTCCAACTAATAAGGAGTCTATTTTCACGACAAGGTAGCAAAACAAATGCTTTGTCACCAGGACAAAGTTGTCGTAAAGTTCTCTTCTTATTAGCAAATTGTCTTGCCTTCTGCTTAGCAAATTCAGAAGAGGACGTTGCCAATTTGCATGCTTCGATAATCTTCTGTCTCAGCGCGATGACATACTCGTAAGAAGATTTTGTGTCATCGTCAATATTGTCAGCTGTTATAAGATCATGCAGCAAAGACATTGGGCCGCGCGGTCGCGCGCCAAAGACAAGTTCAAAGGGAGAAAACCCTGTATGTTCATTGGGGACCTCTCTATACGCGAAGAGGGCCGCGGGTAAAACCCTATCCCAATCTTGAGGATGATCCTCAGTTATCTTCCCTAATAAGTTCTTAAGTGTTCTATTTAGTCGCTCGACCATCCCATTGGACATAGGATGATAGATGCTACTCAAAGATCTCTCTATCTGTAGAGTAGACATTACTTGAGACATGGTATCCGATATCAGTTGGGTGCCATGATCTGATAATATTTCTCCGGGGAATCCCAGCCGAGAAAATATAAGCCAAAGAGCATCTGCAATGTCAGCGGTAGTAATGCTCTTTAGAGGGATAGCCTCTGGCCAACGTGTGCACATGTCTACACACGTTAAGATAAACTGATGTCCTCTAGCAGATTTGATCTTGAATGGACCAATGATGTCTATCGCCATTTTCTGGAATGGACGAATAGGAATATCTGCAGCCTGAATAGGCGCAGCATGACGAGGACCTTTGGATTTGACTTCTTGACATACTTTACAGGATCGACAATAGATCCGTATGTCCTTGTTCACAAAAGGCCAAAAGAAAGCCGCAAGAACTCTTGACTTTGTACGGGAAAAACCCATGTGACCAGCACACTGAGAGTCGTGTGCATGTTGTAAGATCTTAACTCTCAAATTCTTGGGTACAAGAATCTGAGAATGACTTGACTTAGTGGAGTCTTGCACCATACGTACAAGTACGCCATTCTTCATTGTAATCCAAGATTTACAATTTGAATCTTTATTCGGATCACCTTTCGTTACAAGAGTGAAGAATTTCTTAAGAGTCGGATCTTCTTCTTGTTGTTTTATAAACGAGTCACGAGAAATTACCAAGGGATCATCTTGGTTATGCACTTCATTATCTTCAACAGATGAAGTTTCAGGCATATTGAGAGCTTGAGCTCTAGTGACTACCGCATTAGCAGATTGCATATTTTGATTTTCCCAAACGGAAATTTGCTCCGGAGTGCATTCTTTGACTCCGTGAATGCGACCGATGATAAGATCAGCGATCGGATTCGGCAAAAGACATGCGTGTACATCTCCTGTGAAGAAAGGAGTAGCAATCCTAATGATAGCGGTAGAGTATTTCTCTATGGTGCCGCCAAATGTTACGCATTTGACTACTTTGCCTGTAGAATGAGAAGGATCTATGAGTGACTGCCTAACCCCAATAGTTGTGCATCCAGAATCAAAAAGTACTGAGACTGGATTGTCATTTACTAAACCTTTGTGTAAGACAAGAGAACCTCTCCCATCATGCGCGATTGACGCAGGAAGAGCGGGAAGAGGATGCCCACAGCTTAAAGTAGACACTGTGGTTGGCTCAAATAATGTTTTGCATTGGGGGCACTGAGATGCTCTCCCAAAATCAAAAGCGGCACATGCCATATTATTAGAGTCATCATTATCTTTATTTTGTTTATAGGCTTCGTGGGACTCTTGCTGTGCAGAGTTCGCCTGGTAATGAGCTTTATGTTTTTTGAATTGTGCTCTACCTCTGTTATTATTGCCTCTGTACTTATCATTGTTTCCACTATTATAACCTCTACTCGGGTTTGAATCATAGCTCCTTTGGTTACTATCATCATATTCATTATAATGAGTATCTCTGTAATTATGATCTTGTTGTCTCCATGAAGGAAAACTTGGATAGTTTCTAGAATGACTTCCTTTGCGAAAGTTCCTGTAATTATGACCACCCCTGAATCGAGGGCTGTCAGCTCTTCTCCAGGTATTCGAAGAAGAACCCTGAAATGATTGGTTACCTTGGTTCTGATAACTGTAATAGTTACCTTTTTTATTAAACTTATTTTGAGGTCCTTGGAATTTGTGAGAGTGATTAGGGTTGTATGGTGTTGCAGAAGCAACTGGCATACCTTCTTTAACCTTATTGTTGCTAATAGCTACGTCCGGATGTGCAGTGACGTATTGGGTACAATACTGTTCCATTTCTTTTAGAGACTTAGGTTTACGCTCATGTAAGAATTCGAGGAAAGGTTTATTTATACTTGACATAATCTTGTCTCTGAGTATCAAGTCCATAAGGGCTTCATAAGTCTTTTCTGTTTTGGATAGCTCAATCCAACGATCAAATGTAAGACGTGTCCTTGCAATGAATTCTGAGAATTCTACACCTGCCTCAGGCACCATTGTCTTAAACAACTTCCGATAACCCTCTTCAGACAACTGATACTTCTTTAATAAGGCTGCCCTAATAACATCATAGTTATCTTTGTCAGCCTCTTCAACCAAACTTAAACTAGTCAGAGAATCACCTTTCAGATTTTCTGATAACTGGTTAGCATATTGTGATTTGTCCACATTATGTGCTCGACACGAGCGTTCAAATCTATTTAGCCAGAATGTTATGTCATCACTGGAAGGGTTGAACGCTGGTACCTTGACCTTGTAAGTAAAGGGTTTACCATTACCACCAGATGCTTGATTACCATCACTTATGTTTGTTAACTTTAACTTTTCTAACTCAAATGCTAAAAGTTCTTTTTGGTGTTCATGTTCTCTTATTGCTTTTTTCTCTTGAGCTTCAGCTTGTAATTTTTTCTCTTCTGCAGCAGCTTCATCTTTTCTTTTCTCTTTTTCCATTTCCATCTGGAATCTTTTTTCATCAGTCTGTATCTGCAATTTCTTTTGTTCATACTCTCTTTGTAATTTTTTTTTTTCCTCAGCTTCTAATTTTTCTCCTCAGCTGCTAATTTCTTTTCTTCAATCAATGCTTTTCTCTCTTCTGCAGCTAATGCTTTGTCATATTGAGCAACTGCCCATTCTTCTAATTGCTGACCAGTCTTATCAAGAACCTTGCCTTGTGTGATAAAATAATCTAAAGTAGACATCTTGTCTAATAAGATCAGTAATTTGCAAAAGTAAATAAATTCACTTTCTTAGTCTTAATCAAAGACCTTGTATGATAACTTTGTAACCTGTGGAAAATAGTACTTAACTATCCCAATCACTGTGTGAAACAAGCCTTACAAAGGTCTTGTATAAATCCTTATATAATAACAGCTATAAGTTGCTGGTTCACTCTATAATATAAGTGCAGTGCACCAGAAATAGTGTTTTATATCATCAACTGTGTACCTTTAGTAATAGCAATTAACTATCAGTTGATTCTTGTACATCAATTTATATGATCAACTATATTTTAAATAGTGTATGTCGATCAGGCACAAAACAAAACAGTTATACAGGAGAACATGAAAACATTTGCGGAGATGAAATAAATCAAATGGGAAAAACAATAAAAGATAAACCGCAAGAGGATAACAAATACAAATAACGCCACAGTATATAAATATAAATTGAGAATAGAACTGAAAGATAGAATAGGGTAGACCAACAAATTACAAACAAATCAAAACAAACTAAAGAACAGAGGAATATTACAAAAACAACAATGAGTACAGTCTTCACAGCTAACACTAATAGCAACAGCTGTCGCAGCAAATTTTCAATCAAGAAAATTGCACCTATAGAAACGCACACATCAGACCCTCTATTACGTGGGATACTCTGCTGTGTGACACCGCCCAACAAAAACAACAACCCGCTGGATACAAACAAATATCACATATAAATATTTAAACATAAATACATAATTGCATAAATAGTATGGCAATATGATGTAAATAGAGTGTTGCAGAAAGAATGTGTTGTAAAGAAGGCTCAGTTACACTGCCTAATAGTACAGTACTGTGGTACTTTATTAAACAAATACTTCTGGTCTAATTATTTTAAATTCAACACAGAAATAGAAGCTCCATCGTTGATGTGAATGATAACAATCGATGTAGGACTTCTCAGTTCAATAACATTTCCTTTCGCAAACACTGTCAAATATTCTCCAGTCCTGATGTGTAATGTTCTATGTTTCAACCAAGCTTGCTGTGTAACACTGTCAGTTGTATGGCAAATGTCCAACGAACCAAATGTCAACAAACGCTGACCTAGTTACTGCATACTGTCGACAGGACAGGTCACGCTGACATCACTGTAGAGTTGTACCGCTGATGTATTTGTGTGTCGTAACAGACCCCAAGGAACGTCTGGTCTCAGTAGTTTACTTGTCAATATGGTCACTGTGCAGGTTGACCCAGGAAGCTGGCACACCAGTTGTTAAACTCTGTTTAGTTGTTTACTCATACTGGCTACTAGTTGCTGAATCACGCTTTATTTGTTAAATGACGTGAATGTCCACCAGTTGATAAATGTAGATGTTGGGACTGGTGTAGTAAAGTGTAACGATTGTCAACTCATTAAACCCAGCACAGTTTTGGTCATACAGGTCATCTTGTCCTGGAACGTGATGAGGCTCCGACAAGAATGTGAGTGTAAACAATGAGTGTGTATGTGAATGTCAGAACGCGAATGGTAGAATGATTCGATAGAGTTGACAGGTTGTAGTACATCACTCATACTCACACTGTTCGAATTCAAGAAGTACTGGAACTACGGTGGTCTTTTTTATAACATTTAATGGGACGCACACTTGGACAGTACGTGTATGGTTACAGGAACAAATGTCGACATAGACAGCATAATGTTGATCACAGGAATATCATCTTAAGTTAGCATTCATGCTTGGCAAATATCATAATGGAGCATTCGTAAATAAGCATTCAGAGTTCCATCATGTAAATCATCTGGCTTTACTGACTGGGCACGTCAGACCATAACCAATATATAGGAAGGCTCCTAGACCTAACCTCGTCTAGTGAATATCCCTTCACGTAAAGTTCAATATATATATTTTCCATAAAGATATAGGAATCCCAGACATGGGTTCTCACATGTAGCAGTGATCTCTTGGTTCATCGAGCGATAGTACAGGCATCCCTTTTTTCTCACTCGATAAATACAAAGTATATGAATTTCAACATGGCTGTTCTTCTCTCGTGAGTTTCACTCACTATAGGACCCAGACCAAAATTGGTCATTCGTTAAATGTCCTCATTTCTTCATAGCTTCTCTCATAGAGGTAATTGAATAATATCATACAATCTAGTGCTGATACATAGGAATGTCGTCTTCCTTTGAATAAATATTCTTTTCAAAAGTACCACTGTGCATCTGTTTATCGACAACGATGGCGAAGCCCAAGTTCATAATAAATTGTGGTTTTACCTTTCTATGCGAAATATAACTTTGCCATTCCTTGGCAAAAGAGAATAAACACTGGGGTAAAGTACATACAACCTGTCTAAATGACTATCACTTTTCCCCATCTACTTATAGATCATTTTTCCGGCGATAGGCCGGCTACCACAAAATTCTACATCCAGACAGGATGACGGCCATGAATCACACCCCTTGCTAGCGATACTTCCGCTGCATAGCCTTTGACCTTTTCTAGTGTGGTGAAGTGGGATGTTATAAATATTTATAGGGGACTTAGTGTACTGACTGAGATCAGCTGTGAAGGTATCTATATCTATTAAGAGTAGTGTATTATAGATAACCTTACTTGCTACCACATATCTATATATCTCAGTCAGAATTATTCTGCAATAGTGTGATGACTACGTTATGTGTCTAGGGTATGTGTAGGATGAAGTGTAAGTCAAAACAACAACAGACAGATAAACAATTTAATTTATTCCACTATACTTGACAACACTGGGACACTCACATACATATAACACTCTAAAGGATATCTTAAGGAGTCACTGATAACTTTTCAAATAACAATATGTATTCATTGCTGATATGAATGAATATGTGTCCTGATTCAATTACAAAGGAACCAGGAATCACAATCAATTTTCATTACAAGTATATGTACAGACTTTATCAATATGAATATTGTAGTGACATATATTATTAAAAATATCCTATGTGTGTCAGTTGTGTAGTGGTAATATGAGGTAATACTGGTTTTGTTTTGTTCAAGCTCTGTTGGTATTTGTCATCATGACTTCAATAGTTTGTCTTTAGGGACTAGTATTGGAGATGTTCTCAGTTCCTGATATTAAGACAATTAAATTCCCCTCTGAATGTTATTTTTATAAAGTCATTTCAAGATGTGGGGACATAATGTTGAGCTCAGCTGGCCAAATCAGCTTATCTTGAGTGATGGCGGCAGGAAAGGACTCCTCTGCTCGAATTCTCCTCTGGGCTCTGGAGACACCTCACTGATAGCTAAATGGACCAAGGAGTATGCTGTCCGACTCTGGATTCAGCAAAGCTCTGACCAGGTGCAGCTCAATCCCATCCAGTCCACGGTCCCTGAAAACAAGAAGGATGTACCTTCTACTTCATAACTAATTGATACTCTAGTTCTACACTGAGCACAATACAACACAAACATTGAGTTCAAAGCGTTAGGCCAACTGTCAGCTTCATCTGAAATACTTTATACCAGTATTACCTCCTTAATGGTTACCACGCCTCTGCACTTCCAGCATTATTTCTGTCTAATCAATCATCCAGGTGTCAGTGTACTATTTGGCCATTCCATGCCGTTTTACTTCCCACCGACACCCTCTGTTCAGGCTGGAGCATTATAGGCTTTATCTCCTGTTTGCCACTGAACTACACATATATATATACAGGCATAAACCACACTAATATGTTAAAGTGTGTAT